>PVIJ01023528.1:0-14065 GCA_004024925.1 Scalopus aquaticus | reverse complement strand
CACACCTGCCCCTGGGCCCCGAGCTTCATCCTGGAGGAAGGGGAGCAGGACGGGAGATGGCAAGGCGAGGGGAGAGTCCAGTTTGGCTCACATATAAGCCCCTAACACTCCAGGGTGCAGGCACCTCTGGCTGGAAAGGGTAGTTTGAGCCCCAAAGAAAAGAAGGAGGTGGGGTGGATGGGAGCGGCACCTGCCGGGCAGGGGCGGGGTGGGGCTCAGGGCTCCAGGAGCTTGGGCTGCACTCTGGCTCTCTCTCCTGGCCTGTGTCCTGGGCCAGACATCGGCTCCTCCCCAGCACCAGCATCTTCACGTTTCCCATCCCCTAAGTGACAGTAAGAACCCTGAGAAGAGGGGAGGGTCTGGGGGAGCACACAGAAGGCCCCGGCGTGGAGCTGGCCCCCAGCCGGCCGTGACACTGGCGATGGTAATTACTTCATTCTTGAAGAACTCTTGGCTATTTACTGCTTGAATTTACAATTCCATTTTTCTCTTCACCTAAGCAGTTTTTATTTTAGGCGCTGGAGGATCAGCAGAGAATAAAAGCCTGACTCCCAACCATTAACAGTGCAGGAGCTCACCGGGGCTCGCCCCAGGACTGCCCGCTCTGCCCCCCAAACCTCCGAGAGACCCCCATGGTGCTCAGAGACACTTCCGGGCGGGCAGCTCGGGCGACCGGGCACCAGCTCACGGTGTGCATTTGGGAAGACCATGCATTTCGCTATAGACGTGCTAAAGACAGGCATTTTGCTAGAAACATGTTTATTACTAAATCGAGCCAGGATGGAGCCCCAGGATGTTTCGTTACCCTCAGTGTAAAAACCTGGGTCATTAACGCGCTGCTCTCTCTGGAAACCTTAGACGGGGCCTCCCCGGTGGGGCAGCGGTTAAGCGCTGCGCTGTGGAGCTGTCGGCAGCAGTGATGCGAGTTCGACGCCCGGCCAGGGAGAATCCCACATGGCGCAGCAGACCTCTCCTGCCTCGCCCGCTGCTCCCCTCAGCAGTGTATTTCTGATCTGCCTGTTCTGCTCCCCACTCTGTCTCTGGTGAACCCTCTTGCCGCCCCACGCCTCTGGCCTCTACCCCAGCTTGTATGCATAAATAAATAAATCTTAAAAAAAACCAACAAAACCTTAGACAGACTCCCCCCTCCCCGAGGTAATACAGGCAGGGCGCCCACCGCGTTCCCACTCCTTGAACACCATGATTTAAAGGTCAGGGGCTTAACGAGTGGCGAGAAGCCACCCAGGCCCTAACCTCACACCTCTTTCCTTTGGTGTTTTCCAACTTCAGCAAAATAACTTTAAAACAAAATGAATAAAGAGACACTGTTGTAGATGAAAGCTCTGTTTTCTGAGAACCCAGCAGAAAGAGTTTTCTTTCTTGAGGTTCTTTTCCTTCCTCTCGCCCCTGAATCTGTGGCTCCTTTGTCACAGCACCCCAACTGCCTCAATGGACAACACCTTTAGAGAGCACCCCCTTCCATTCAAAAATCAACATGGTTTTTTTTTTTTTTTTTTTTCAGGCAGGTGCAGCCTTTCTCAAGGGAGCCTCCTTCAGGGCATCTTCCTAAAGGTTAGCCTCAGGCCACAAGAGCTTCACCCTGGTCTCATGAGATCTTGGCAAAGCTTATGCAGCCCCAGCATGGGGTTTCACGTGGCTCTGCCAGCCCCAAACTCTTGGGGTGAAGTTAAGCTCTCTCAGCTGATGCCGCCCCTCCCTGAGGCCCTCCCCATCCACGGACCAGGGGCCAGGCAAAGTAGATGAAAGGCAACTTGGATACAAGTTTGAGCAGGGTGCAGCCTAGAAGCTGGGTTTTTTTTTTTTTTAAACTAATTAAACAACTGTAGAAGTTATTTGGTAGCATTTCTTAAAAAAAAAAAGAATTAGCAGGCATGTCTTTTCTCTTAAGAAAGTCTTAAATAATTTAATTAGATTTACACCAAAGTCATGAGTATGTGCTATTTCTGGAGGAATCCTAGCTTAATTAAAACCCAAATGATAACGTTAAAAACAAAAATAAAGTATCGGTCCATTGGTAAGAAAAATCTGGCTGCAAACCACACTTAGTTAGGGGTTAGGTCCTTTGAAAAGAGGAGCCAGGCCACTCCCCGGGGTAGGGGGGGAGCTGTGTTTTGTTTTTTCCTTAGGACGGAGGAGCTCGGGAACATTGGTTTCTTGCTACGAATTGTGCCAATAAATGAAACTGAGAAGAAGAGGAAAAAGGCAGAACGCCGGGCTCTGGCAGCCTAGCTCGGCCCAGATTTTCCCGGGAGCAGTGGGCATGGAAGACTTTCGCACACGCGCGTGGGGGCGCTTGGCTGGTGCGGAGGGACCGCGGCTGGACCAGCCAAGAGGAAGCCGCCAAGCCGGCCGGGGAGAGGGGCCGGGAGCCGCCGGCTGCGCTGGGGATCGCTGCGCACAGGAGAGCCAGCCGCGGGCAGGGCGCCGCGGGGCGCACATGGACCCTCCCAGGGACCTGCGCCGCGGAAGTCAGGCCCGACTCTTGGCAGTGAGACAGTGTAGGGGTGTGGGGGACTGCTGACACAAAGTAACCCCCCAGTACACAGCGTCGCGCTCCAGGCCCAGGGCACCGGCTCCTGGGGCAGGAAGGAATCTCGCCGCAGCAAGTTACAGGTCTTCCCGCAGCCTGGCCGCACGCAGGGCGAGCGAACAAGTTGGAAACACTTGCACCAACCCCTCCGCGGCGCCGGGGCAGGGCTGCCCTCCCTCCCCATGCGAGCGGGCGCCGGCGCGCACCAGCGGGACCCCTCGGCGTCCGAGGATGGGGACAGCAGCTGCTGCTTCGGGGCGACGCTCAGCGCGCAGGGACATGGCTAGGCGCCCCCAGAAGTCCCCGAAATGCCCGTGGCTGTAGCCGGGTGGGCGTGGGAGGTGGCGGGGCTTGGGCGCCGGTCCGAGTGCACGGGCGCGCCGCCCACCGACCTACCTTCTGCGGGGGTGTCCCGATCAGCATCTCCAGGTAGTAGCCGCGGCCAGAGTCCCCTTGCAGGTTGTCCACCATCGCCAAGAAGTTGACCGAGCTCCCGGCGGGTTCCAGGGCAAGCGCCAGGCCGTCGGCTCGGGGCACGGCGCGGGGCGCATCGGGGGTCCGGGGCCCGGGAGTGGACGCTGCCCCGCGGCTACTGGCCGCGGCCACCCGGAGTGGCAGCGTGAAGGGCGCGGGGGCCAGCGCTGGGGCCGCGTGCAGCACCCACTGGGCCAGCAGCGGCAGCAGCAGCGCCCGGGCCAGCGCGTCCATGCCCGCGACGGGGCCCGCGGCGCGCGCCGATCCCGTTCCGTCCTGTCCCGTCCGGCGGCGGCGCCTGGGCGACTCGGCAGCGCGCGGGGCGGCAGGGCGCCGGGCTGCGGGGCGGCGGGCAGGGCTGGGCAGCGCTGGCGCGCGCTGGGGCCGGCACGGCTGGCGGGGAGGGCCGGGGGAGGCGCTCGGGCGGGGAGGCGGAGGCGGAGGCGCGGGAGCCGCCCCAGCCCGCGCCGCCAAGTTGAGCAAGTTGGTCGCCGCTGCCCCCTCTGGCGGGCGGTCGCTGCCCCGCCCGGGCCTGGCCCCTCGGCCAAGGTCAAAGCCGGGCTGGGGTCCGCGGGGTCCACCCGGGCGCGCCCTGCTCACCCTCGTTCGCCTCGGGCCGCGCCTCTCCCCCGGGAAACTCGAGTCCCGAATTTCCTCGGAACGCGCCGGCAGCCGGGGCCAACGGATGTGACGAGGCTTCTCTGCTACCAGGGGGGAAAGTTTCGGAAACGCTTAAAGGGGCAGCGAGGCCCTGGAGTGGCCCCCCGACTCCGCGCGCGAGGACGCCCTGCGGGTGTCCCCCGACCCTGCAGCAGCGGGCTTCGCCTGGGGCGACATGGGGGTCACAGAGGAAACGAAGGAATCGTCAAAGGGCCGTGCGCATCCCCAGGAGTCACCGCGTCTGCGCCTGGGCTCGCCAAATGCATCCTGGCGCTCGCCCACCGGGGTCTGGTGGCTTCTCGTCCGCGGCCCGCCTCCCCCTTCTGCCGGTTCCCCCCTGAATCCCCACTCTGGCGATGGAGTGGTTTTGAAGAGATCTGAATGGAGGCTGGGAGGGTCAGCGGTTGCAGTGCTGCCGTGTGAACGCGGAGCTTTGGAGACTTCTCCCTACAAATGGGGGTGGGATGTTGGGGGTCTGGGGGTGTCTGGCTGCTGCCCCCCGCCTCGCCCCCCCCGGGCCTCAGTGCGGCCCTTGCGCACACCAGTCCGGCCTGGCTGGGGAGATGCCTGCCCTTGCTCGCCCCAAGCTCGCCCCAAGCTCGCCCTAAGCTCGGGTCATGCAGATGTGAAGCTGCCAGAACTGTCCCCCTCACCCTGTCTCAGCAGGACTCCCAGGGAGTTGCTATCCCCATCCGTCCTCAGGGCGAGCCCCCCGTCCTCTCTGCGGCGCCCTTGCCTCCCCTCCCCCTCCAGCCAGCTCGATGCTGCTCTCCTAATTAGTGCTTGTTTAGCCTTAGACACAGAGAGCGCACAAATGCGTTCAGTAATGCCAGCAATGAGGGTTATTTTATTTCGGGTACTAAACGCAGGGGGGGCAATTACAGAAGGTAAAGTCCATCGATTTCTGCTGAAACAAGAAGTAGAAAAATCTTTCTGCCTCCTCCAGCTGAAATACGTTGGCTGCTTTCAGAAACAAACCAGCCTATCTCCAAACAGCGGGGAGGTTGGCGCCTCGCTCCCCTCCCCCTGCAATTACCACTTTCATCTACTCCAGATTTGATTTTTATTCCCGTCTCCCCTATTTTAGGATCGGGGCTAGCTCTGCGAGCGCCCTTCTGTCAGGCCTCACCAGCAGCACTGATGTTCTGATGACTTAACTATAAATCACGCCTCCCAGCTCCCCGAGTCCCAACTTCAGCACATCCCCAGCCACACACACAAAGTCCGAGTGGGGTCCCCTCATATAACCTAAATTGATATCCTCATAAATCTGCATAGTTACTCCAGGGCTATCACATTCATGTATGCACATTTCAAATTCAAGGTTGTGAAGGAAGTGTAATTTGAAAATATGATTATTTATACTCCTCAGTGTTCAATCTTGAGGGGTTCAGAAAGATATTTAGACAGCTCTCCGATGTCTGTCACCTTGTAAAAGGCACCTGCACTTTGTTAAGGACAGCGGCAGAGGGGCGCCGTGGGGTGTAAGTCCAACATTACACACATTTGCTCGAATAATTAAAAACCACACGGGACATTTTTAGAAATCAAGTCTAATTAAGTTCGTCCTCACGCAACCCCCTGGCTCTGAACATGCAGGAGGTTTTCTTCCGAAGAGGGTCGCTGGGGTTTGTGGGGGACAGATGCAACCAGCTGTGGCCGCTGAGGAGCCCGTGTAGTCCTCGTGGGGATGGCCTGCCGCCCAGTGGCGCTGACCTGGCCCCCTCGGCAGCTCCGGCTTCATGAATGGTCTCAGGGTGCTTGATCCCCGCCTGCGACTAGGGTGCTGGCTGGGTTTGGGGGCCAATTTTATCTTCCATGTGTTTTCATTGAATTCGCCCACTACAGGCCTCTTTGGGTGGGTGGGGGTTCCCTTAGGAGCAAGCCACTGACAGCATTGGGGAACCATGTAGGGGAAGATGGAGGAGAAAGTGAACCCCTCGCTCCCTGACAGCACCCCCATATCCTCTTCAGACTGGCCCTGCTCCCTCACTGCACCCATAGCTTCCCCTCATCCAGAATCCTCCCTCTGTTGCCTCCTCCCCTTTCTCCTCTTCCTCTTTCCTTTCCACCTCTGCTCTCTCTCAATCCCTGCTACAGAAACACCCGTGTGAAGGGGAGATTCCATTTCCATGCCCCCACTCACATGCAGCCATCCTGGATTACAAGTCCCAGTGTGCTGTGAACCAGACTTCCTGAGGGAGGAGCTGCTGAGAACTCAGCAGGGCTGAGGGTTCTGAGGACCATATGACAGGCAAGGCAGGCAGGTGCCTCCTCTTGCTTCTCCAGCTTTAACTTGCACCAGGGACTTGAAGGAGACACGTGGAGGACACGTGGGGATGTCGCTCCTGGTCCTTGGCACAGACAGTGGCAGCCGCTAGCGTGACTTCACGGTGGATTATGCGATACATTTTGGATTTTTTTAAGATTTATTTATTTATGCATACAAGCTGGGGTGCAGGCCAGAGGTGTGGGGGGATGAGCGGATTCCCCAGAGACAGAGTGGGGAGCAGAACAGGCAGATCGATGGAAACACACTGCTGAGGGGAGCAGTGGGGAGAAAGGAGGGCTCTGCTGCGCCCTGTGGGACGCTCCCTGCCTGGGGATTGAACTTGTGCTGCAGTGGCTGCCAGTAGCTTCATAGCCTGAGACTTAAACCCCTTGCACCACCAGGGAGGCCCCATTTTGGATTTTTCCTTCTGTTCCAGTTCTCGGGGATCCATCTAGCCCGTTTCTTGTGGTTCCTTGCCGGGAGGTACCTTGGACTCATGGCGAGCTTCAGGCCCTAGCAGCCCGGATTTGGGTGGAAACTGTCTGGCCTTGCCCACAAGAGATGGGTGTGTTTTAGAACTTTATGAGAAATATCCTCTCTCTCTCTCTCTCTCTCTCTCTCTCTCTCTCTCTCTCCACACACACACACACACACACACACACACACACACACACACACACACACACTCATTCTACTTAAAATCTTCCGCACTAAGAGTCTGCTTTCTTTGCCTTTGTGCATGGATGGCCAGATCCCTTTTAGAGCCTTCAACCCTTAACAGTTTGGGGTCCCTGGTTATGCCCACACCCCTTTCCTTTCCTACCCCTCCTCCTCTCCCTCTTCTTCCCTCCTTCCCCCTTCCTCCTTTTTTCTCCACCCGTTTCTTCCCTTGCTTCCTCTTCTCCCCCTCATTTCCCTCCCCCACAGCCTCCTCCCACCTCTCCTTTTCCCTGCCCCCTCCCCATCCCTGCGGTTTCCTGCCCAGGGAAACCAAGGCCTGACCGCTGGCTGGGCTGTCGTTTCTTTGCAAAGAGGAATCTTAGCGGCTGGGCTGCCCTGCGCGGAAGGTGAGGAGAGTCTCCCCTTCCAGCCAGGAACTCACCAGGACCCCACGCCCGGGATGGCAGACCTCCCACCCCGGCTCTCAGTTCTTCGGCACCTGCGTTCTCAAACGGTTTGGTCCCTTTTTACAATCTTAAAATTTATTGAGGATCCCAGAGAGCTTTTGTTTATATGGATCACAGCCATTGGGAGTTAGCCATTTAGGGATTCAAACTGAGACATTTCAATAATATCTAATAATTCAGTAAAAATAATAAATAAGCCTATTTTACAACAACATAAATTTTTCATGAAAACTATTTCAAAATAGCTTACATATTTGCAGATCTCTTTATCTGGCTTAGTAGATAGTTGAATAGAAGGCAGTTCTCAAATCTGCTTCTGGTATTCAGGAAGCTTCAAGAAATTCTACCCAACACAAGAGAAAATGAGCGTGAAAAAAGCAAACAGCACCTTGGTATTATCATAAAAATGGTTTTGAGCTACAGGAGCCCCTGAAAGGATCAGCCCACACCGCTTGGCACTTTCGGGCTCTAGTTTGAGTCTTACGTCTTTTCCGCCTGTGGGCCCCGGCGGGCAGGGGAGGGAGGTGAAATAAGATCTGCTGCTTGCTCTGAGCCTGCGGGGAGGTGAGGGGCCCTCTCTCTGCTGCTGAGGAGCTGGCGTGGCACGGGCCTCCTGAAGCTGAGGAAGCTTCTCCATCTCTCCTTCCTCTGCAGGCCCGCTCTCTGCCTGCCTCCTGGCGCCTTCTCAGCAACTTCTCACCACGTTTTATGTCTGTACTCTGTTTCGAGCCTCCCCTCCAGGCCACGGCCCCACACCTCCCTCCCATGACAGCCACACTTCTGGAAAATACGGCCTGAGCTCATCTCAACGTCCACACCTCACCCTCCACGACTCCGCGCCCGCCCGCCCGCCATGTGAATGCGGCAGCAGCTCTGCAGGCGGCTGGTGGCACCAGCCTGGTTTTCAAACCTGGCCCTTCAAGCCACCTGCGGGTGTGGGCTCGCCTGGGCCTCTTCACTAGAGGTCCCCCTCACCTGGGTTGGGGCTCTGGAATGGCCAGTTTTAACACCTCCCCCGGAGAAGCAGGGTTGAGCCGGAAGGAGGGAGAGGAGATGTCCGTTGAAGCTGCCCAGTCGTCTCAGGCTGAGTCAATTTGGGGATTCCAACATGCACTTGAGGGCTTTCTGGAGAAGTCTGCTTCTTTCCTGTCCACTGAAGAGACCGACAAGCGGGGAGCACCCTGGGCCTCGGTGGGGGCGCCCCACTGCCACTTCCCTGGCAGGGAGCGTCTCCCCAGAGGGCCAGTGGGCTTTGCTCAGTATGCTCTTCTGCTGACTGTCCCCTGGGCGTGCAGGGTCAGAGGGCAGTGCTGCCCCCGCCCCAGACCCGTACTGACTTAAATAACGCAGGTTAAGTTGGGAGCAGCGAAGGCCTCAGGGACCAAGGGCAGTTCCTGTGTCTGCAGGTGCTTCCTCCTCGCCCTAAAGGAAGACTCAGTCCCTCGCCCTCCCCTAGGGCCTAGAGGAAGGTGGGGGGCAGGTGTCGCGCAGGTGC
Organism: Scalopus aquaticus; assembly: GCA_004024925.1. Lineage (NCBI taxonomy): Eukaryota > Metazoa > Chordata > Mammalia > Eulipotyphla > Talpidae > Scalopus > Scalopus aquaticus. The sequence goes on along the minus strand of PVIJ01023528.1, from coordinate 5,486 downwards.
AGGCTTATCAGCGAGCACGCCCCCTCCATCTGGTCATCTCGCCTTTATTCTGAGAAAGGTCACCCCTTCTTGTCATGTGGAGCCCCGCTTCTCTCCTTGAGGCCCCAGGTACCTACACTCAGGAGAAATATCCCTGGTGCAGCCCATTGTTCTTTAGACTCTGCAGGCGTGTGAATTTCCCACCAGTCGTTACGAAGTTGATTGTTTTTCCTTTGCTCCCCTGTGTGATGCTGCTTGATGACTCATCCAAACCGAGAAGAACTGGGGGTGCTTGCCCCTGTGCCCCAAGAAGGCTAAAGAGCACTGGCGTTCTGAGAAGGGCTTTCAGGTTGGGGGCAGCAAGGAAGCAGGTGCCTGGCCCACCTGTGACTCAGGAGTTCGAGGCTGTTCTCGCTCCCAGGGTCCCAACAAAAGCTGAGGGGGCGGGGACAGCTCAACCCCCAGGCAGCAACTGCAGCGGCTCCATCACTCGGTTATTTGCTCATTGTGTTCTTTTAAAAGGACATCGATTATCTTTGAAGAAAGCTGAGGAACCCAACTCATCATTTTGGAATCTTGGCAGAGAAAGGCAAAGAATGGAGACGTATCACCTTGCATTTCCTGCACAGCTCTGCGTCCATGTAACCAGATACTCGAGGAAGGGAAATTCCTCTTAGAGTGCTACAGGTAATGAATGCGGAAGGGGGGCTGAGAAGGACAATGCCGCCTTGGAGATGGTGCGTCGGGCGGACAGGGCTGGCAACACCCCACGCAGACTGTCCACCCCACATTCGGAGCCTCCTGGCAGAAGCCCAGGGCTTCTGCACTATGTCCCTGCAAAAACCTCAAACCAGAATCTGACAAAACCGCCGCATTGCAGGCGTACAGACCACCCCTGGGAGCCAAATCTGGCCCCTCCTCATTTTTGTCAATAAAGTTTTATTGAGACACAACCACACCCATCTGCGTAAGCGGTTGCCACAGCGACCTCACAGCTCTTGCAACCCAAAATACTTACCTCAAGCTTTTACAGAAAAAAGTCTCCACCCCCCAGCACGCCCACTGGGTGAGGACAGAGCCCAGAGCCCGTGAGGGCACAGCTCGCCTGGATCCTCACCTGAACGAAGTGGAAAAGCCACTTGGGAGGCGACGAGAGGCATTGAGCCCGGGGCGGACCGTGTTGCGGGGTTATCGTTCACGTTTTCAGCGGTAAGGATGGCCTGTGTGTGTGCCCGTGATGCATGTGTGCGTGCGTGTGCTTGTGTGTGCACACAGGTATATGCAAGAGTGTGTGTGAGTTCTTACCTACTGGAGACACAGGGGCAATATTTACGAGTGAAGTCAGATTCCTCTGGAAACGCCCCGTGCTGCTGCCAGACGCCGCAGACACTCGGGGCCAGGCGCCCCCGCAGCTCCCTGGGCCCTGCGCTCCCGTTTCACAGCCAGCCAGCCTCCCCGCGGCGGCTCTGGGGGTGGGGTCCGGATCCTGAGGCCAGAGGTCAGCCTGTGCTCTTCATCCTGGGCCAGGCCGCTGCCTTGGTTTTTTTTTTTTTAAGAGATTTATTTATTTATGCACACAAGAGCTGGGGTGCAGGCCAGAGGTGTGGGGGGTGAGAGGGTTCACCAGAGACAGAGTGGGGGGCAGAACAGGCAGATCCACGAAATCCACTGCTGAGGGGAACAGCAGGGAGACAGGAGAGGTCTGCTGCGCCCTGTGGGAAGCTCCCTGGCCGGGGATCGAACTCGTGCTGCAGTGACTGTGGACAACTTCATAGGCTGAGACTTAAACCCTGCGCCCCCAGGGAGGCCCCGGGCCCCACTTTGAAGAGGGCAGAATGTCCAAGCTGGAGAAGGGCAAGTGGGCCAGGGTGGCCCTCAGATGGCCGGGGCCCGCCTCACGGGTCCAGCAGACGCCCGTGGGAACCAAGCCCGCTGGCTCGAGAGGTCCCAGCCCCGCTCAGCCGCCAAGTGTGGCAGGAGACAGATGGGGGACAGCTTGGAGACGGGGGAGGCCGAGGTGGGGGGCCCAGAGAATCGGAGGCCAGTAGGAGGCCACCGCAGAGCGCACTGGGACGGTGGGCGTGGAGGGCGCTCAGAGGTCAGATCTTTGCAACACTGGGGAGTAGCCAGGACTGGGCTGGACACCCTGCGCACAGGCAACACTCAGTTCCTGTTTGTGGGGTTCTCAGAGCCCTGTACCCCCACCTTTTCTTGAGCCTCAAGCAGTGGGAGGCGGGGGGCCCTGCTCACAAAGGGATGGGGGGCAGCACTGAGCCCCCTGCATCCTGCACGCTGGTGGCGTCACACTGGCTGATGCGCCCAGAGGTGGTGTCCCCCATGTCACAGAGGGGGCCCAAGGCTCAGAGAAGCGGCATCCCCGAAGCCCCTGGCGAGTCAGGGCACGACAGGCTGCCCGCTGCCACCCAGCGACTGCAGCCTGTGTCCTCCCGAACCGCGACGCCTCTTAAGTGGCCCTGCAGGCACAGCAGGCAACGGCAGAGGGAACTGGCGCTCCCCCAAACTTCCTTTTTTTTAAATAAATGAATTTATTTAAATAAATTTATAAATTTATTTAAATGAATAAATAAATTTATTTATTTATACATACAAGCTGGGGTATAGGCCAGAGGCGTAGGCTGCGAGAGGGTTCACCAGAGACAGAGTGGGGAGCAGAACAGGCAGATCAGAAACACACTGCTGAGGGGAGCAGCGGGCGAGGCAGGAGAGATCTGCCGCGCCATGTGGGATTCTCCCCAGCCGGGCGTCGAACTCGCATCCGCTGCGCCACCAGGGAGGCCCTCCCCCAAACTTCCTTTAAACACCAGTGCTCCTGCCCACCCTGGGGGTCAGTCCCCCACAACAGCAGTCTCGCTCCAGCGTGGGCTGGGTGAGTATAGACTGACCGGCCTGGAGAGGTGGACTCTGAAGCCACAGAAGCTTCCAGATGCTCCTCCACCATGCCCTGTTCTTCAGTGAGCGTGGAGAAGCAGTGGGTGGAAGAAGAGACCGGGGTCACCTTCTGATGCTGCCCCGCCCCCGAGTACCGAGTGCCCCCGCCCCTCTGCTCTGCTCTCCCCTCCCCGCCTTGGCGTCCTGCCCGAGGGTCTCCTGCGCCTCCCCCACGTGCTCCCGGACCGGCAGGGACTGACCTCCGCTTTCAGGGCGTCTCATCTCCTCGCAGGAGGCTCCTTGTCAGGATGAAACTGGAGCGCAGAGCCCCTGACTCGGCTTGTTCCCTCGTGATGGCTCCAGAGCTGGGGGTCGCCGCCGCTGCCGGGAAGGCCTGTGTGTGGCTGCTCCTGGCGCCAGCAGTGGTGGCCCCGCCCCCGCAATTCAGACCATCGGCGGGTGGTGTAGACGGGTGTGCTGTGGGCACTGGTAGTTCTGGGCCGTGGCGGGGACACAGGGAGAAGCGCTGCGGGGAGGCCCGGGGCTGGGTGCGCACTGGAGGTGACCGTAAGAAACCCCCGGCGAGGCGAGGGTTGTCCCCTGACCCTCCGTGGCTGACCCCTGGGACTGTGACCTTGACCTTAGACGGCAGATGTGGGAGCCCCTGCACGGACAGGCTCTGCTGGGCCATCCGGCGGGGCCCAGTCTAGCCCAGTGTAGCCTAAACCCAGCGCGTCCTCCTTGCTATGGTCAGGGAGCTGCAGGGGCCACTGGCCAAGGGGGGTGGCGGCCCAAGACCCTCGCACAGGCCAGGAAGCGGCCCCCTGGGCCCCAGGGGCTAGGCCAGCCTGAGCCGGGTGGCGTCAGCCCGCGAGCCGGGGTGAGGGAGGCCACGCTTGCTGGTTTCAGCCCCTCGGTGCAGAGGCCCGTCTGACTCCCCAAAGCGCCCACCGTGCGCAGGAAGAGGACCTGCACAGAAGGACACGGACCCAGCCGCTAAGTGACCAGAGGGCACCAGAGGGCGGCTGCGGGGGCGTCTCAGGGAAGCCGTCCCGACACGTCTCAGCTCGCGGTCACGTTTATGCAGACGCGCAATCGGCGTGAACACTCACGTGCGTAAAGCAAAACCCCAGAAAAATGCTTATTGTCGCCTTAATGGAGGAGCTGCAGGGGCAACAGCGGCTCCGTCTCCAGCCGTGAGGACAGCTCAGGCTGCGGAGCCACAGGGAGGGCTGCGCAGGGACCCGCGACGCTGCCGGTGGGCGGGGCCTGGGCGGCCATGTTGGAAAGCCAGTGGGAACAGCCTTGACCCAGCCACCCCCTCTGGGGCACACGAGGCGCTCAGAGCCGGGGAACCGCCTCAGCAGGTGGAAAGGCCGCTCCTGGCAGCAGGGGGACGGGCCGCAGCCTCAGTGGCCGCTGCAGGGCTCGTCAGGGAGCCGTGGCCTGCCGCGCCGTGGGCGACATCCAGCCGTCGGGGAAGCTGAGGTGTTATCTACAGGGGGCGGAGGGCGGCGGAGATTACGGGCTGTAAAGTAATTCGGAATGACGAAGGCAAATATTGAACATTTGCACAGCAGACAGCGGGCAGAGTAAAACACTCATGAACGCTGGTGGACGTTGGTAAGGGCGGAGGGGTTCCGAGGCCAGGAGGGGGAGGGTGGGGAAACAGGCCAAGTGGGTGCAGGTTGGTGGTGGGAGAATGAGTAAAAGTGAAGGGAAGCCCAGCAGTGAAAGGAGCCGGACTGACGTGTGAGTGTCACGGCCTGGGGCCGCAGCTGCCTTCTTTTTCTTGGTATTTCTTCATGGGGGGCTGGGCCTTACCGGAAGGGAGAGTGGGCCCCTCCCCCGGGGAGCAGTTGTTACACGCGACCCCTCACTAACGCTTCCCCGCTGAGTTCGCCTTCCCTGAAAGCCTCGCCTGGACGCCAGGACTGGCCCCCGGCTGGTAATGTCTGGGGCCTGGGGCGGGGGGCACTGTGTGTCCAGGCCGCTTCTGCTCGCGCCCCCACCTAGAACGCCGGTTGTTCTGCCTCCCCGGGCGTGCGCCGCTGCGCTTCTCACTCTGGAACCTGCGGGGAGTACCCACTTGGGGCCCTCTGGCCCCCACTGCTCTCTGGGGCTCGGAATCGTGTCCCTCGGGGTGAGAGGGCAGAGGCTCGCGGCATTGACCGTCAGTGCCCACGACTGTCCCTCCACGTGCTGTCCCGGTCACCCCCTCTGCCGAGACCCGAGTCCGGAAGAGGAGAAGTTCGAGCGCAGCCTGCAAAGCCTCTGTCGTGCCGGCCGCGGGGACCGGGCTGTGCCTTCGGCGCTGTAGGAGTTTTTGGAGGGGGGGGGAAGAATGGGAGGAAAGGGCAGGAGAAGCAGCAGATGGGGGTGCGGGTGTGGGCAGCTGGCAGCGATTTCATGCCCTCCCCGCAGATTCCGGAGCTCCCCCGGGATGCAGCACCCCTCTGGTTCCGCTGGTCTCCTGCTGTAGGGAGGAGGGGTGCCAAAAAACAGAACCCCAAGCTCAGGGCTCAGAGCGCCCCTCCCTCAGTTCGGGACACAGAACCCTCCTCCCCTCCAACCTCAGGACACAGAACCCCCCTCCCCTCCAACCTCAGGACACAGAA
>PVIJ01023527.1:0-14104 GCA_004024925.1 Scalopus aquaticus | reverse complement strand
CCCTCCTCCTCTCCATCCCTCCTCCCCCGCTCCCTCCTCCCCCTGCTCCCTCCTCCCTCCCTTCCTCCCCAGCTGCATGCACATGTGTCTGTTGGTCTTCAGAGGCTTCAGGTTTCTAGACATAGTTTAAGGTCTTGGGAAGGTCTTTAACTGGCCGAAATGCTGATCGCCATAACAACAGGCTAATGACCTTTGGGTCAGGTCATGTTTATGTATGGGGGGGGGCTCTGCCTCCCCCCCACCCCCGCCCCCAGGGCCCCACACCCACCCCAGGGCCCAGGCAGGTGTGCTGCCGAGGCAGGGCTGGGGCGGGGGGAGAGGGCAGGGACCGCAGGCAGGGGTGGGGGCAGGCCCGGCCCCTGGGCTGGCTCTGCCGCCGTCGCCCCAGAATCTGCTGCTGCGCTGCGTGAGCCCCAGTCCCAGCCGTGGTTTCAGACCAGCACATGGGTCCCGAGCCGGCCCTGCACCCTCTACCGGGGGGTTCCAGACCCCCGAGGGTGTGGCCCGCCCTGGAGGCGCCCCCCCTCACAGAGCTCTGTGGGGGCCCGCCGCCCTCGCCCCACCCCGGACCTGGAAGCCGCGGGGAGGCTGGTGTCCCCGAGTGCCCGGCCCTGCCCTGCTGAGCCAGTAGAGGACACAGAGACAGGACGGACGGGCGGGGCCGGTGTGCGCGGGACAGTCGCCGGCCTGCGGGACGTGGGCCGATGCGATGCGGGAGCCAGAGGGAACAGCGCTGGCGCTCGGGGGCTGCTGTGTGGGCGGGGCCCAGCTGGGCCTCAACCAGGAGGCTCCGCTAGGCCCCCAGGTGAGGCGGCGCCGGGCTCGAGGCGCGAGGCGGCTGCTCCCCTCTGCCCCCAGGACCCCGCAGCAGGAGCAGGGGCGGGGCGGTGAGGGGACGGCCTGGGTCCCTGCCAGCCGCGCCAGCCTCGCGGGCTCACCATGCGCAACGGTCCGCGGCAGCACCCCGCCGCCTCCCCCACCCCGGAGTGGGCGTGGTGGCGGCCGGGTGGGGGCTCTGCAGACTGGGGGCCCGGGGAACAGGCTGGGGCTCTGGGGGCTGCCGGCGGCGTCCGCGCGCGGGAGGGAGGATAGACAGCGGCCGCAGGCCCTGAGCCCGTGTGGAGGGGAGGCCTGCGGGGGTTTCCACTGGTGTGGGTGTGGGGTCTGTTGTTCGTGGATTCCTTTTGTTTGCTCTGGGCAATACTTGAAAAGAACATAAACAAAACAGGGAAGGGAAAGAAGAGATCCCTGCTGCTTGCCTCCGAATTACCCTCCAGGCGCCACAGCCAAGAGCGGCCATGTCCTCACACTCTGTTCTTGCCTCCTCCCTCCTGCCTTCCCCGGCCATCTGCCTCCTTTCTTTCTCTCCTGTCTCTTTACTTTTTCCTCTCTCCCGCTCTCTTTTGCTCCACCCCCAGCCCCCACACACAGCAACAAAGAAACAGATGCACATGGTGCCCTCTCACTGTGCCAGGGCCCAGCCCCTGGCCTGTGCCACCTCCCCCTTCCTGCCTTCCTGTGCCACCTTCCCCTTCCTGTGCCAACTTCCCCATGCCTGTGCCACCTTCCCCATGCCTGTGCCACCTCCCCATGCCTGTGCCACCTCCCCCATGCCTGTGCCACTTCACCCCTTGCCTGTGCCACCTCTCCCTGCCTGTGCCACCTCCCCTCTGGCCTGTGCCACTTCACCCTTGCCTGTGTTAGGGCCCAGCCCCTGGCCTGTGCTACCTCCCCTGCCTTTGCCACCTCCCCCTGCCTGTGCCACTCACCCCTTGCCTGTGCCATCTCTCCCTGCCTGTGCCACCTCCCCCTTCCTGTGCCACCTCCACCCCGTGCCTTCACCAAAGGTCCTCCCTCAGCCTCTGAAGATTCAGCCTCTTCTGTTAACTCAAGACAGAAGCAGGGAAGACACAACATTTCTCAGAGGTGATCCAGGCGTGAGCAGGTGCCAGAGTTGAGACCCTTCTGCATTGATTGGGGGGGGGGGCTCAGTTTGATGGATCCAGATTATTTTTAGTTTGTGGCTGGGGAGGGGGAGGAAGGGGCAACCTAACAGCAGGGAAGGAGGAGCCCCACCCCATCTCATTAAAGCCTCATGAATATGCAAAGGAGGACTAATTGCCCTCTTCAAAAACTAATCATTCTGAATTTTACAAGCTGAATTATAAAACCTGACACACTTATTTTTCTCTTTTATTATATTTGTAAGCATTACTCCTTCTGTAAAGAAAATCAGACCCGTTTTATCAGCTGCCGCGTCTCCCGCTGCCGGCGCCCCTCCCCTTTGCTGATGGAGGCAGCATCGTGTGTGTATTAATTGCCCTGCGAAATGCACTTGAAGTCATTAGAATTCCCCATTCAAAACTATTATCTCGTGCCATATGCCTGTGCATTATATTTATTTAAATGTGCCTCTTCTGAATGAGCGCGTTTTCACCAGCCAGCCAGGCCGGGACAGCGGCCGGCGGACTCGCGCCTGTCCCCCACCCAGAGGCAGTGCACACTCCTGCGTGCCCACGGGGCTGTGGCGGCGGGCCGTCCAGTCCTGCACGGCCGCTCTGACCGCTCCTGCCCGCTCCACGCACCCCAGGGCAGCGGCTGAAGGAGGGAGGCCACGGCCCCCGCTCTGGGGTGTCCAGCTGGTGCTCCCAGCAGGCCCATCACCGCCTCCCTCCGACAGCCGCGCGGCCCGCAGGCCCCAGGCCCCGCCGGGCTCGGGGCAGCTGGGTGCCCCACGACTCTCCCCAGGCTGTGCCCACCCAACCCAGGGCTGACCAGCCCTTCCTGTTTCCCACTGAGGCTGCGTCACAGTCACGCTGCCCACTGCCAGCCTGGGGGCCGCTGCCCACTCACGAGGGTCGGAGTCACCTGACTCCACAGCTGGCTCCCGGACCCCCAGGCCAGCCAGGGACTTGGGCCCTGAGCTCCGGGCACTGCTGCGTGGCAGCAGCGCCCTATGTGCCCCTGTGCACCTGTGTGCCCCTGCATGCTTCCCATGTGCCACTGTGAACCCCACGTGCCCCCTGCGTGCCCGTGTGGCCCCGCGTGGCCGCTCCAGTCTCCACGCGCCCCCGAGACCCGGCAGACCTCGCCCAGCCTGGCGGGGGGGGGGGCTCTGCGGAGCATCCCCAGGCTGCAGACGGCGGGGGCGGGACGCTGGCTGCCCCGAAGGGGGCAGTGCCCACCTTGGTCTGTACCGGTAGGAGCCAGCCAGCACCCAGGCCACCAGCCTGCAGGGGAGGGGACCCACCGAGGCACACGTGTGCCGAGTCTCAGGGGCCCAGCACCTTCATCCCCACCGTGCTCTCAGGGGCGCCTGGGTCATCGACTGGCCAAGCTGTGGACGCGGGAGGCTGCCCAGCAGCACCCCTGCCCCTGAGCTGAGGGGACGGCTGTCCACCAGCAGGGGTGGGTGGGGAGGAAGCCCGCGGGGTTCTGGGCGTCTGCAATGGCCAGGGAGGACAAGCCATGGGGCGGGCCATGGAGGACGGACCGTGGGGGACGGGGCCGTGGAGGATGAGGCACTATCAGTGGGTCTCACCCGTGCACAACTGCAAGAGACCTCGGGCTCCAGGAACAACCACCTGGGGTTTGTCTTACAAACGGGAGACAAAGAGCTCGCTGTGGCCCCAGGTGGCGGCCACCTCAGCCAGGTAGTGTCCACCAGAAGCACAGGTGGAAGCAGAGTGCTGGTCACCTCTCAGCAGTGCTGGACAGCATGGGCAGTGATGGTCACCCTGGTCACCAGGAGTGCTGGGCAGCACTGGCCAGCAGGGACGGTCCCCACTGGTCCCCAGAGGTGGTGTCAGAGACACCCAGTGTTCACAGCTGAGAGGCTGGACACCAACAGCTCTTTGAGATGCCAGGCTGGGGCCTCTGGGGCCCCTCTGGGGGTGAAGACAGGAAGGAGGCCCCTCTTCGCACAGGTCTTGGCTCCTCCCTCTAGCGGAGTTGGCTGCAGCTGCTGCTTCCTTCACAGGCTGAACAGTGTCCCCTGCGCCCTCGGCCCTGACTCATACCCTCTGGGGTGCCCCGCCCACAAGTCTGATTGGACCAGTTTTCAATCCTGTGGCTGATTGGGCCATGTGGCACCAATCAGCTCATCCCTAGCACCTGATTGGTCCAATCTATAATCCAGGAAATGCACATAAAAGGGAGGCTGCTGGGCTTGGAGGAGCCACAGCCTGAGCGGCCTGTGGTGGCCAGCAGGTGGGAGACCCCCGTGCTGCTGGGGTGGCTCCGGATGTCACGGTCCAAGCTGGGCAGACATGACAGTCTCTGCCAGCAGGTGCTAGGCTGATGAGGGTGGGGCTTGGCTTCTGCTGACTCGGCAGAGGTCTCCACAGCGGCTGTTGGCTGCCGGACGCAGGCATTCCAGAACCTTCTGCTGGTGGGTAGGCGGCCGCGAGTGCCGGCCTGCTGCTGCAGCCTGCGACCACCAGGTGGCCCCTCCTGAACCTGCTCCGTCGGGCTCCTAGGAGCTGAGCCTGGTGGTGCAGCAGGGCCTGAGGGGTGTCGGGGCCTGAGCCCTACAGGGCCCGCGGCCGCCGCGCTTCGGAGCAGCCTGGCCCAGCCGCCCCGCAGTGGGAGGGGCACGGACAGGCACCTCACTGGTGACACCATCCCCTGCCAGCCCCCCCGGGCCCCGCTGGGCCCACCCTCCCGCGAGGCGTGCCCAGGACCGAGCGCTTTTCAGTCCGGCCCAGGCGGGGCAGCATCTGTCCCTGAAGGGGGCGGGAGCGCCCAGCCCCCAGGCGGCGCCTCTGCAGATGGGCCTCAGCGAGGCCGCCTGCCCGCCCCCCAACTCCACAAGGGGGCGCCGGCTGTGGGCTGAGGGGTCCTGGGGCTCTGGTGCCCCGGCCACCGCCCCCCCACCCCCTCCTGGTCCCGCGAGGACGGGCTGGGTGGCGGGGCGCTGATACCCTTCATGAGTCAGAACCCCAGGAAGTGCGGGGTGCAGGGGTGGAGGGCTGGGCTGGCCCCTGCAGGCGAGGCCACCTCCCACCTCCCTGAACTGCACCCCTGCCGGACCTCAGCCTGCCCGGCGCTCGGAGCCCTGGGGTCTCCTGGGCAGATGGCCGGGGGCATGCGGGTCACTGCCGAGAGCAGCGGGCCGGCAGGGGGTGCCCAACCCTGCAGATCAGCCCCTCTCCCTGCCCCCTGCCCCAGCAGGCCAGCCCCTCTCCCCTCCCACCCCTGCTGACGAAAGGCACCTGAGCACATTCCCCCTTAATTATCCCCCAAGCGACCCCCCAGATCATCTGCGCCCTGGTTTCCCCTGCCTGTCTCCTATCCGTTTGGGGGCCCCTCCGGGGTGGGGAACACGGCTGCCCACAGGCGCCCCCCATGCCCTCAGCGCACGTGTGGGCGCTGGGCTGGGGTCTGTGCCAGCTCCCGCCACACCCGCCGCAGGCTCCGCGTCTGCTGGAGCCCGGCGAGCCGCTGTTGGGGAGAGGGGCTCCCCGTCCCCGCCAGCCCCAGCCCTGCCAGGCTCCTGCCGGCCCTGGTCCACCGGGCCCTACGCCCTCGTTGTGGCCACAGGCCCGTGCAGAGAGGCCCAGCCCCACTCTGGACACAGAGCAGGACGGTGCTTCCCAGAGGCCTTGAAACGCCGAAGCCGGGAGAAGCCCAAGCCCCAGGCAGTGCCGCCCGGCCAGAGCACCAGCAGCGCAGCCCCAGCCCAGACCTGCCGGCCCCTCCAGGCCTGCCCTGCCCAGCGAGTCCCAGAGGGCTCTGGGATCCCCCAGGGCCCCAGCTCCTCCATTTCGGCACAGCCCGGCCTGGCCCCCTGGCTGTCTGTCCTGTGCGCCAAGGCCCCCGGACCCCCACAGGGAGACCCAGAGGGCTGCCCCCCACCCCGCCGACCGCCGGCTCACCCCCCGGCTCTGCTGCCCAGAGCCCAGGCTGGCGCTGGGCTGCGGTCCCCCGCCTCCGCTCCAGGGCCTGCGGAGCCAGCTTTTCGGGCCCTTCTACCTCTTTGCCCAGCAGGAGCCGCTGGGACTGTCTCAGGCTCCCCGGCACCAGGAGGCTGCGTCCTCCTGCCTCCTGGAACTGGCGGCCGCTCCACGCCGGGGCCGCCCTCCAGGCCCGAGAGTCCGACGCCCCAGGCACTGCCGGCTCCCGGAGTAATTCTCGCCTTGATATTTACAGAAAAATAATAAACCCCGTCCACACCGGCCCCTCTCGACCCCAGGCTCTCGGCATCGCGGGGGAATGATGGATCGCCTCCCGCGCGGGGCTGGCTGCTGAACGGCGCCCGCACGTAATTCGCTTTTGATTAAAGAAGTGCCCGACACGAGGTTCGGCTGGGGAGCAGGAGCCGGGATCGATGCGCGACAGACTTCGCAGGGTGTGCTGGGGCGGCCTCTGCAGCACTTCTCCCAGGCCTGCCGGTGGGTGGGGCGCAGGGGAGCGGGGCGGCGGGCCCTGAGTTTGGCGCCTTCTCTGAAGTCGGGACACGGGAGCAGCCGGCTGCTCCACACCCGGAGGGGCGGCAGGGAGAGGCGCCTCTGGGGCGGGGCGGCGGAGAGGCGGGGTCTTTCTGGACACTTTAACATTTGTTTTCAAACCATGAGGCCGAAGTCTTCGAATACGCGCTCATTTTGCCGTGGTCCACACCACCCCTCAGTGCCTCACACCGCCTGTGGGGCTGACTCACACTCCGGCCTCGTCCCGAGGGCGTCGCATCCCGTCCTCGCTAAGGTCTCCACGCTGCTTGCACTCCTCCTGCCTCTCCTGGTGCCAAGGGGGATCTCCATCTTTCCCGATAATTAGCATCAATTAACTAGAATCATAACTGTTGTAACAATGATAATGGAACCAGCCATCTTGTCCACCTGGGCAGCGGCTGACGCCTGCACTCTGCCCGCCTGAGGCCCAGGTTCAGGGCCCACAGATGGGGGCCCCATAAAGACCCTTTTCTGGGGTGCAGCCTGCAGAAGCGCTCGGTGCTCCGGGTGCCTGGGCCACGCGCCGAGCCCCCGTTTCTGACCATGTCGGGGGCCCCCAGGGGCCGGCCAGCTGCAGCGTCACCACCCAGGAACACAGGCCTGCCCAGGCCCTGCCCAGCCCCTGGGAACCGGGGTGTGGACGTGGCAGGTCCCAGCCGCTCCGCCATGAGCGAGGGGGTGGGGTGGCCCCAGCACCGCCCGGGTGTGGCCCCCGAACGCCTTCCCGCTGAGGTCGCTCTTATTCCAATGTCGGGCAAAGCGGGAAATGTGCGGTGTTCCCGCAAAGCGCCTCACGACCTCGTGTGTTCTGATCTGAAGAGCAACAATAAGGGAATCGCGGCGACACCAAGATGAAGTGGTCTCCAGCTAACGACACCCCCAGATATTTATTCTGCCCCTCTCAGCACTCTGCATAATTGATGTGTTTCTCCATTAGGCCTCAGCGGGCGCGGCCAGCGTCAGGTTCCCGAGGCCTGACAGGGAAGATGAAAGTCTCTGCGAGTCTCCCCTCACTGTGCCCGCGCGGCGCGTCCATATTTCAGCTTTACAGCAAAATCTAGTGTTTGCATCATCTGGCGAAAATCATTACGCTGGGAGCCAGCAGCCGCGGCCGCCGGTTCTCCCCGCAGTGGGCCGCCGCAGCCCTCTCCTCGCACATCCGCGCTCGGGATAAGGACCGGAGCCCAAACCTCGCTCTCCACAGCCCCAGGCCCCGCCCCTCCTGCCGGGAGCGCGGCCCTGTGCGGGGCGGGGTTCCGATGCCACGTGGGGCCGGGGCCCTCGCCATGGAGGCCTGAGTAGGAGAAGGGCGGGCGCTGGAGCCGCGCGCTCGCCTGTGCGCCCCCCAGCCGGGCCGCGCTCCCGATCTCCCGTCACTGTCAGCAAAGGCAAACAGACGTTTGAACCAGGATTTGGCCGTGAGTGTGGATTTTAGGGCCAGGCGCTGACCACGGCGGGCGGTCTCCTTGGGTGCCCTGACGCCACTGGGCAGACGGGAGCAGGGAGGCGGGCGGCCCCCAAACCAGAAACGCCGAGGCGGCACCCTGGGCCGGGCCGAGACACCTCCCTGCGGCCGCAGACGCCGGTGCCGGGCAGTGGAGTCCAGCGGCTGCAGCGCTGGACCGGTGGGCGCTGGGGCCAGGCGGAGCTCGCCCATGCCCTGCGCAGTGTCCTCAGGGTGCGCCGGACCACCGCAGAAGTGAGGGGCTGAAGCTGAGCCCCTCTAGCCGAAGGGAAGATCGCGGGGGCTCCCATTTTGCAGGAGGGGGTCGGACGCCCCTTGCCGTGCTCACAAGCTGCGCCCGCCATGGCCCCAGGTCTCAGGGCTCCCCCGAGGGCGAGTGGGACCCGCTGGCCGTCCCTGCGGTGACCATCGGCTGCAAGTGCCTCCTGCGAGATGCCTGCTGGGAAGCGCCGGGAGGGAAACAAGCCCCAGCGGGATCTGGAGAGGGGCTCCAGGGTAAACTGAGTCACGCTGGGGCTTGTACCTCGTGTCGCGCAACCACCTAAACCAAGCAGGTTCAGCGTCAGTCCAAGCAGACGTGCTCCTCTAGTTGCTGTCAGGATGGTCCTTTATTGTTCGTGCCCACATGTCACACGACCCCCCCAGGACTACCCTAGATACCACTTCCTGCCGCAAGGACCACCCTGAGCCACGCCCCCAGGCTAAGCCACGCCCCCGGGCCCGCAGAGGCCGTTCCCCAACCGGAGGGCGGGAACCCTGAGAGCCGCGCCCGCCCTACACCTCCCGGTCGCAGGCCACTCCTCGCTGGAGCCACGTGAACCTCGTCTGGGAGCCCACGAGTCCGTCCCGCTGGCCTTGGCGGCGGTGGCCGAGGACGGTCTCTGCGCCGACAGTGTCTTGGCGCGGCCCCTCGGCTCCATTCCACAGAGAGCGCGCCCTGCAGGTCAGGAGCCGGGGCCCAGCTGGACCCAGCCGGGGCCTGGACGCTTTCGCAGAGCCCAGGCCACACCCACGGCCGACCCGCAGGCGTGCGCGAGCCCAAGACCAGTGGTCCTGCCACGCAGCCGCGGTCCGGCTCAGGGCGAGCCTGGCCACACTGCCCTGCGCCCGGCCTGGGGCGGGTGCACGGGCCTCCCCTCCCCGACTCTCAGGACTCCGGCGTCTGCCCCGCAGGACGCGGCTACCCTGAGGAGCGGCGGCTCAGGAGGCCCGGTGCCCTGTGGACACCGGGAGGGTCAGCCCTGATCACGCTGTCACTTAATTTCCAACGAGGCCGAAAGGCGGCTGGGGCAGTGCCCTCCCGTGGGCGTGTGGCCTCCGCCTCCGGGAGCCGCGCTCGGTGGCCAGAGCCTGGGGGCCTCGTGGGCCCATGCGGCTGGCCCTGCACGCCCCGGGCTCTGCCTGCCTGGCCCAGCGTCCGCACTGGGCACTCACTCGCCGTCCCCACTCAGCACCCCCCAACCAGCGCCTGGGTCTCCCACTGACCCGGAGGCAACCCACTGCCGGCTGCACCCCGCCCCGCAGGGCCCCGCCGGCCACTCCGGGAGCTCAGCTTCCACCTGCGGCTTCTGTAGGGGCCGGAGCGCTGCAGACCCCTCCTGGGCAGACGAGCCGAGGGGCCCGGGCCGCTCCCGGCCTCGAGCGGAGACGGCAGCCCTGGCTCCGGGCCGGGGCACATCTGCAGACGCGCCCCGCACCCCGTCCCGGCGCAGCGCCGCGTGGTTCGCAGCGCGCACAGGTGCAGGGGCCCAGGCCGCGGGCGCTCACGCCAGGCGAGGCCGCGCACGCGAGGGGCGGGGCGGGCGCAGGAAGGGGGGTTGCGGAGGAGCTGGACAGGCTCAGCGCGGGACGGTGGCCGCGTGGCCCAGGCCGGCTGCGTCTGCAGAAGGGGCCTCCCGCGGGCGCCTGCAGGCTGGGTCTAAGGGGAGCGGAGGCGGCGCCGCGAGGTAGACGGGAGGGCGGCTGTGTGCCCCGGAGCAGGTCGCTCAGAAACAGACTTCAGCTCCTGACGTGGAGATGAAAACAGCCCGTGATGTTTGCCCCGAGTGGCTCCTGCATCAAAGGCAGCGGCTCTGCCAAGGGGCCCGCCGGCCATGGGGTGGCCTCAGGGTCCGGCCTCAGGCGCCTGCGCAGCCGCGCCCCCCACCCCCTTGCAGTCTCTGTGGGGCGCCCCGTCTCTCGCTCCCGCGCAGCCGGCGGTCCCAGGAGCCGCTGTCCCACCCAGGCTACACCCTCGCCCGTTCTGTCCAGCCGTGGCCATCGCTGCGTCCCGCCGGTGGTGACGCGCCCCGTCCTCCGCCCTCACCTCCCACCCCAGCTTGTTTCCTTCAGCGGACTCTGTCCTCTGCGGGGTGGTCTCTGCGGAGGACACAGGCTGACCGCAGAACTGGGTGCGCAGGGGCCTCCCTCCGCCGCCCCACGCTCGGTCACGTCGTCCCTCATCACAGCCAGGGGTGTCACTGTCCTCCTGGGACCGGTGGGTGGGCGGGGGCGCTGTGACCCCCGCCGCCCACTGAGCCCAGCACAGGGCGCCCACCCCCCCGCCGGGCATCCACCCAGGGACTCTGGCCGTCCCTGCTGCCCACCACTGTCCACCGCCACGCCTGTGCCTGCGGGGAGCTGAGTGCGTCCAGGCGGGTCTTGTTTTTGTGTTTTTTTTTTTAAGATTGATTTATTTATGCACACAAGCTGGGGTGCAGACCAGAGGTCGGGGGTGAGAGGACTCCCCAGGGGCAGAGTGGGGAGCAGAACAGGCAGGCAGATCAGAAGTACACTGCTGAGGGGAGCAGCGGGGAGACAGGAGAGGTCTGCTGCGCCCTGTGGGAAGCTCCCTGGCCGGGGATTGAACTCGTGCTGCAGCGGCTGGGACAGCTCCATAGTGCGGAGACTTAACCCCTGCACCCCCAGGGAGGCCCAGCGCTCTCTCATTTTTAAGAAGTGACACCGCCAGCCAGAGAGCGGCGGCACTGCCTGGGGGTGTCCACTCCAGGGCGGGCCAGGGCACACCTGTGTGCCGAGCCAGTGCCCTTGGGCCGGCCCCACCCCCCCTCCAGCCGATCCTGAAGCAGAGGGGACCTCGAGCACAGGCAGGACGCATCTCCCCACCCCCAGGCGCCACGTCCGCTGCGGACCATCCCGGACTTCTCGGCCTGAGGCCCGGCGGAGAGCACGACCCTCACGGGGAACGGAGCTCGGGCAGGAGATGCCCTGCCCCTGGCGGGAGGGCCCCGAGGACGAGCAAGAGCCCTCCCTCTCCCCTCCACCCCCCACCCCCGCGCCGCTGCCCGGACGCCTTCGCTCAGAGGCCCCCGTGTCTGCTTGATCCGAGCCGGAGAAAGTGCTGATCTTCGAGACGCAGGTGTCGGGGAGCGCCGGGCGGGGCGGGCGCGGGGGCTGTGCTGACCGCTGCAGACGCGCCTGGGAATGGCCACTTCAAATGGCATCGCAGGCCCCTTTCTTTGCCTCTGACATCAGGCCCCGGCTTCTGCGCTGCTGATGGGGCCGCGGGCCGCGCCGGGGCAGGCAGTCTCCTGGGCGTCAGCCGAGGACTCACGGGACGTCCTGTCTTCCTGTCACTGCTGGCGCACGGGGACCTCGCCATTCCCCAGGAACACCGAACCAGGTCCACGCCTGCGCTCCTGGCCGGAACCTGGACGCGTCCCCCTGGGCCCATCCTCACACGCGTGGATGGGTGGCCCGAGCCGTCACCAGCTCCAGAGCCTCCCGTGCTGCTGGGCCCACCCCAAGGGCTGAGCCCAGATCCGCGTCCGTCCTGCTCGCGTCTGTCCGGCAGGCCTGGGTGGGTGTGCGGGCCGGTGGCCGCAGCAGGGCCTTGAAGCTGGCAGGGGCTGGTGTCCTCCAGGGTCGCAGAGCCTCCGGACACCGGTGGAGCCTGCCTGGGGGCTGGGCCACCTCCCCCGCTGCCCCTTCCCTGAGCCCCCGCGGCCAGTGGCGTCCCGCATGCTGGGTGCTCAGAGCTGCGCAGCTGCCGGCCTCAGCGGTGAACCGAGACCCATCCAGTCGCGGGAGTCTGGGCCCAGCAGGCCGGGAGCCCCCTCCACTCCTCCTCCCCGGAGAGCCAGCAGCAGCGGGTGCCCAGATGGGCCGGGGGTCCCCCAGGCGTCACCTTGGGAGGCTCTTCCTGCTGGGCAGTGGGCGGGACACCGGCTGGGGCTGCAGGGCCTCCTGCACAAGGCTGGCTGGTGTGGGCCTCACGGGGGACGCCTGATGGGCCTGAGCAGGACAGCCACGGCCACGCGCTGCTCAGCTGCCCCTGCTGTCTGGGGCTTAACGAGGGGTGCACAGACGCCCCAAACCCTGGAGTCCCCAGAGGGAGGCCCCAGACAGCTCCCAGAGGCCCCGGAGGCCCCAGATACCCCAGGATCGGGCCGCGTGCAGCGGGACCCCAGTGGAGGCGTCCATGTCCCTGGCCGGGTCCACTCCCATCTGGGTTGGTGGGTGAGCGGGCAGGGGCTCCTGGGGAGGACGTGGGGAGCAGGGCGGGGCTGGGCACAGCCGGGTGGCGTTGGGGACGTCCCGACCAGACCCCTCTCAGGGACAGAGCGGACTCCAGGACTCAGCACTGGGGTGGCCCGTCCTCCAGCGCTGAGAGGACCGGCCGAGGGAGATGTGAGCTCCCCGGAGCAGAGGGCGCCGGGCAGGGGCTGGGCACAGAGCGGCCAGCGCTGGCCAGGCAGGAAGGGCCTCCCGGGCAGGTCAGGACGACACAGACAGAAGGCGAGGGGAGGCCCGGGAGCGGGCCGGGGTTGTGGGCACGCGGGTGCCCAGCAGCAGGTGTGCGCCCCCCCCCATGTGACAGGAGACGCCCAGAGGCGCCGCACAGCTGGGGAGCAAACCGCCCTCCAGGATGAGGCTCCACCGGGACAGGGCTGGCAGGTGCCCCACGAGATGCCCGTGTCCAGCCGAGGATGGGCAGCGGCCCGGGCCTCTGGGGCCCCACGGCGGGGTCAGCACGGGTGTTCCCGGGTCGTGTCTCCCGGTGGTCTCGCGGTGGGCACAGCGGACAGCCCCCGCCCTTGCCGGGACTCGAGCGCCCTGGGAAGGTCGGCCGAAGGCGCCAGGCGGGTGGAGGAGGGAGCCAAGTGTGAGGACCAGCCGCGCAGGGACAGCCGCGGTGTCCTGTCCGCCCCAGGCCGGCTCTGCAGGTGTCCCTGCCGCGGCCCCTGGGCCGGCCCCGCCCCCAGGGGGGCAACCGTGGGTGGGGGGCCGGGCCACGCCCGGCGCCCACACAGGTCGCCCCGAGGCCCGGGCGCCTGGACAAGAGCAGCCAGCAGACTGCGGAGCCCGCGCAGAGACAGCGGCCACGCCCACGCCGCCCGCGCTGGCCCGGCTGCGGCTGCGGGGCGCGCGGTGTCCGCTCTGCTGGGGCGTCCCGGGGAGGGAGGCGGCCCGGGTCCTGGGTCTCCGCGGGCTGACGGGCAGTGCCTGGACAACGCGGACGGAGAACCCTGCTCCGTGGGGCCGGCGCCCACGCGGCTCCTGCCAGAGGCCGCCGAGTCCCCGCACCGTGTGGACCGGCCCCGCTGGACCGCCCCGCACAGGAGGTGGGCGGCGCACGTCCGGGCACCTCCTCTCGCCGCCTGTCAGAATCCCCTCACATCGGCGACAGCGCCTGAGCCCGGCGGACAGACCGCGGAGAGCAGCGCGTGGGACATGCTGCGAGCCCGGGCCGACCCCGGTGCAGGCGGGAGGCAGACCCCGGCTTCCGGGGGCGGGGGCCGGGAAGCTGAGCCAGCCCGGGGGTGGGGGCTGGGCTGGGGGACTGGGGATAGGGCTCAGGGTCGGGGACTGAGCTCGGGGAAGCGCTTAGCATTTTAGTGTACATATATTATATTTTTATCAGTGTCTGTTTTATTACAGAGAAGTCAAGTCGCATCTCTGAGATGGAGGAACAGGGCATCTGCGGCCACAGTACTGCAGCAGCTGTCTCTGCAATCGCCCCCTGGCTCTGGGGTTCCGGGGGTACAGACTCAAAATGTAGGGAGCCCCAGAGAGGCCTTGCAGGCCTGTTACAGAGGGACGGAGGGAGGGAGGAGGAGGAGGGAGGGGGAGAGGGAGGAGGGAGGAAACAAAAGCAAAAGAAAACATATGACCAGGATAAACATACAGGGCCCTGGGATGAGGGGAGGGGCCGGGCATGGAGAGGGCCAGCGCCCTGGGGGGGGCGGGG
>PVIJ01023526.1:0-14106 GCA_004024925.1 Scalopus aquaticus | reverse complement strand
GAAGCTCCCTGTCCGGGGATTGAAGTCGTGCTGCAGTGGCTCTGGATGGCTGCATAGTGCTGCGACTTAACCCGTTGCACCACCAGGGAGGCCCCTTTTCTGTAGATTTTAATAAAGGTCTCTTATGTGCAAAAAAGTCCTGGATTAAAATTATATTTTCAAATAATTTTTTGACCTTCATACTTATGATGAAAAAACCAGGGGGTCAAATTCAGACTCCAGTTTCCATACTGGGCTTCAGTTCATCTTGAAATGGGGGAAAGGAGTCCTTAGGTGGTCTTCAACTTCACTGCTTGGTCCCCTTTGATTATGCTAGAACATTAAAATTGATCGATGTCTTATTTAGCAGCGGCTTTCATTGGCTACACATTATTAACAACTAGAGAGTATACAAACCGACTTGATGCCCAGGTGCCTCCGCAACCAATGTACTCAGACTCTCTGAGACGGAGACCCAGAGTTGTGTGGGTTAATGTAATAAAAACACAAGAGGAGAAAGAAAATCAGAGAAGCCAAATGGGTAAACAGGCTAGTCCCTGTTTGGATTCATTGTTTACATTAACCGTAAAATATCACATTTTCAGCAATTTGTGAATGTATTTCTTCATCACCCACCGCCAGGTGGGGATTCGATTCCATTCCTGTGAGTAAAAAGGATCTTAAAAGCTGAAGTTGGGAGTCAAATCCTGAGTCAGATCTTGAGAAGCTATTTTAACAGAGGGTGAATTCCCAAGTTAGCGCTGTTAGGATGTGCTATTTTTGCACTTCAAGACACTGGTGTGGAAAATCTAACAGCCCTCTCCAAGAGACGCGGATGCCGGGGTTTAGACTGAGAGTGGCAGGCACATCGTGGATCAACGTTCAAACCCTCTGATCAGAAAGGACTGACGGGGGCGCTACTGGAAAGCAGGTTTCTTCTACCGTGTAACCCAGAGGATTGTGGGATTTATAGTTTTCCTAGCAGCATTTTAACTTAAGGAACTACATTTCCCAAAATGCAAATGTAGCCAATTCGGTATCACTGCCGGGCATGACTGTGCCTTTAAGCTGTGAAAGGTGAGTGAGTGCTGTGCTGCCTGCGGGTTTCTAGAAGTTGTGGGATTCTCGTAACGGGTTCCCTTTCTCCTCTTTGCCCTTTAGCGGATCCTGGGAGGAGGGTGTAGCAGCTGCCGTAGAGCATGTTTCGATGGGGTTTCCGGAGGCCTTTGATTTCCGGAATCCCAACTAGGTATTTGTTTAGCTGTTCACGTGTTGCTGTGGGATGTCAAGGAGAAATCAGGGTTCTGAACCCAGATCTGAAAAGCCAGGCATCAAATAATGTTTGCATACGGGGAGCGTGTCACTAGAGAATTTCTGCATTTTATCAAATGCTATGCCAAAGCCTTGTTTATACAGCTCGAAAAGCTGACTCGCCGGGGTTTAGAATGTCTGGCCAGGTCTCAGTGCTCTGCTGTGTTCAAGAGGCAGTTTGCAATTAAGGGTACAATAATAGAATATGGGGAAAGTGAAAGAATAAAAAGAGTGCGAGTGCTTAATGACATTAATAAAATGAAGAAGTTTGAGCGACAGCTTCTTCATCAACACCCGGCATAATGGAACACAAATGTGCTTCTCTTAACTTACGAAGATAGTAAGATCATTCTAATTTGTAAACTAGGGAATAGTTCACACAGTCGTCCAAGGGATGGTACTAACTAATAATTTGTTGTTTATTTTCTTTCTTTTTTTTTTTTAAAAAAAACTTATTTATTTATGCATACAAGCTGGGGTGCAGGCCAAAGGGGTGGGCGGTGAAAGGATTCACCAGACACAAGAGTGGGGAGCAGAACAGGCAGATCAACCGAAATTCACTGCTGAGAGGAGCTGTGGGCAAGGCAAGAGAGGTCTGCGGCATGTGTGGGAATCACCCCTGCTGGGCATTGAACTGGAGCTGCAGAGAGCTCCACAAGCGCTGAACTTAAGGCAGCTCCACTTAACCCATTGTGCCACCAGGGAGACCCTCGTTTTTTTCTTATATGGACATCTGTAGATGTAGTCATAGATGGAATAACAATGAACTGTTAAGGGATTTAAAGGATCCTGGGGTACTTACCTTTTGAAGTTTATAAAGAATTCACTTCTAACCAGAGGTTCCTGGGGAAATGGCCCTATGTTGTGCTAGAATCCTGCTTTACCTAATTTTACTTTACCTTCTCCTTTTAAATAGACTTTTTCAGTGCCCCTGCCTTTTTTTTTTTAAGATTTATTTTTATGTATTTATGCAGACAAGAGCTGGAGTGTAGACCAGAGGTGCAGGGGGTGAGGGGATTCACCGGAGACAGAGTGGCGAGCAGAACAGGTGGATTGACTGAAATACATGGCTGAGTGGAGCAGAGGGCGAGACAGGAGAGGTCTGCTGCTCCATGTGGGAAGCTCCCTGGCTGGGGATGGAACTCTTGCTGCAGTGGCTACGGAGAGCTTCAGAGTGCTGACTGAGACTTTTAACCCTTAGGCCACCAGGGAGGCCCCTCAGCCTTTTTTAATAAACCAAAAAATACAAGTTCCTTTGGATGCAGACAGACTTGGCTGACTCACTCAGCCATTTCAAGTTTGTTTCCATCTGACGGCACAGTAGACCTTTGATTGAAGGTTCTTAAGAGGTCAGGAAGACAAAATTGGCTTTGGCTGCTATGAAATAATCCGGTGTGGTGGCCAGATTTTACTTTGTGGGAGGTTTTTCTTAAAAAGATAGTAGGGCCTCCCTACGACACCCTCAAGCTTTCCTTTCATTCGTGACTTCTTACTTAGGGTTAGGGTTTGTCTGTATTTTTTTAGGCTAGGCTTAGCTTTGATTGTCTCTGTACTGTTCAAAATCATGTTCCCTTGCTTTCCTTTTCTTATCTAAATCTAGGGCAACATGAGGGAGGTGTATTTTTAAGTCACCTGTCCTATTTCACTTGTAATTTCAAATATGCTTTCTCTGAATACTGTGTGAATGCTGATATGGTACAGATATTAGAGTTTTATCTACTTTTAAAGGAAAACATTGCACATTTTAGCTTTTCTTTAAACTTTTTTTTTAACTTCTCACTTTCAGATCATATCTCTTAAACTTTTAAAATAGTCAAAAGATATAAGCATTTTCCTTCTTGGCTTTTGGAATTTCTACTCTCCACTGTTCTAGGGACAGTAGGACACCTTCAATCCAGACATTTTTTTTTTCCTTACTGTGGAGAGAGCCTAATATAATGAACTTTTCACCCAGCTTCAACAATAAATAACTCTTGGCTAATCTTGTTTTCATTTATGTACTTTTGTCTACTCTGACCTCCCTCCCACCCCATGTTATTTAGTATCAAGTTCTCCCAGATTGTCATTTTATCCAAATACTTCCATACATAACTCTATGGAAAGAAGACTTTTAAAAAAATCACAACACCATTTGTCATACATTAAAAAAATTTAACAGTAGTTTCTTAAAATTGAGCATCCAGTTCATACTCATTTTTTTCAGTTGTCTTATGTCATATTTAAAATTTTTATTTGAATCAGTGTCTGAAGAAGGTCTATATATTATAATTGGTTGGTTTTTAAGTCTCCTTTGCACTGTAACCTTCTCTTCCTATCTGTCTATCTCTTGTAACTTATTTGTTGAAGAAACTGATTTGTCAGTCCCATAATCTGGACTTTGTTGGTTAGCATATTGCTTTGTCCTCAGTATTGCCTATAAATTGTTCATTAGCTCTAGAAACTTGATCAGAGTCAAAATCAGGTTTTTGGCCAAGACCATACCTTGGGTGGTGGTTTGCTCTTCCATTAAGACTCTCCTAAT
The DNA here is from genome assembly GCA_004024925.1 of Scalopus aquaticus. NCBI lineage: Eukaryota > Metazoa > Chordata > Mammalia > Eulipotyphla > Talpidae > Scalopus > Scalopus aquaticus. The sequence continues at coordinate 10,295 of PVIJ01023526.1, read as the reverse complement.
TCTAGCTTTCTCTCTTTTTATAATATTAGCAGCTGTTGACACTCAGTACTTAGGTCCCATCTTTGTTTTTCAGCTGTACAGAAAATGAAGCTCTTCTATATTCTTTCTTCCTCCAGCTACTGGCAACTTTTCACTTACTTTCTGTCTGAACAGATTTGTCCATTCCAGACCTTCATATTAGTGGAATCATACTTACCTTTTGGTGACTGGCTTTTTATACCTAGTATAATGTTTTCAATGTTTATCCATATTGTAACGTACACCAGAACTTTGTTAATTTAAAAATTTTTTTAAAGATTTATTTATTTATGCATACAACAGCTGGGGTGCAGGCCAGAGGTGCGTGTGGGGTGGGGTGGGGTGAGAGGATTCACCAGAGACAGAGTGGGGAGCAGAGCAGGCAGACTGACTGAAATACGCTGCTGAGAGGAGCAGCGGGCGAGGTAGGAGAGGTCTCCAGCGCCCTTGGGTTAGCTTTCTGGCCGGGGATCGAACTTGTGCTGCAGTGGCTGCCGACAGCCCCTTAGGCTGAGACTCAACTCCCTGTGCCACCAGGGAGGCCCCATTTTTTTATAGCTAAATAACATTCCACTATATGGATAGACTCTACTTTGTTTATTTATTTGTCAGTTGATGATTAACTTTGTTTTTAAAAACCAGTTTTCACAGGGCCTCTCTGGTGGCACAGGGGTTAAAGTCTCAGCATTCAGCATTATCAAGCTATTGCAGTCTCTGCGGCATGAGTTGGATTCCAGGCCAAGGAGCTGACCCACGTGGCGCAGCAGACCTCTCCTGTCTCACCCGCTGCTCTCCTCAGCAGTGTATTTCAGTCGACCCGCCTGTTCTGCTCCCCACTCTGTCTCTGGTGAATCCTCTCACCCCCTGTACCTCTGGCCTACACCCCAGTTCTTGTATACATTAAAAAAAAAATCTTGGGGCCTCCCTGGTGGCGCTGCGGTTGAGTGCTGCGCTGTGGAGCTGTCTACAGCTCACGATGCGAGTTCGACGCCCGGCCGGGAAGACTCCCACGTGGTGCGGCAGACCTCTCCTGCCTCGCCCGCTGCTCCCCTCAGCAGTGTATTTCTGATCTGCCTGTTCTGCTCCCCACTCTGTCTCTGGTGAACCCTCTCGCCGCCCCACGCCTCTGGTCTGTACCCCAGCTTGTATGTATAAATAAATCTTTAAAAAAAAATAAAAAACCCCAAAAACAACAGTTCTCACATGAGGGTTCTTTCTCCCTAGAATGAGGATGAGCTTTGGACTGCCTCTCAGGACTGCTCCAGGCTGCTGGATGGTAAATGTCAGCCGACAGTGCTCTCACGGATCTGTTGGGTTGTTCGTACCGCCAACTCCTCCTCCAGACCCTGAGAAAATCAAGGAGTTACAGCGCTTCATCAGCCTTTCCAAGAGACTCCTAGTGATGACCGGGGCAGGAATCTCCACCGAGTCGGGGATCCCAGACTATAGGTCAGAAAAGGTGGGACTTTATGCCCGCACTGACCGGCGACCCATCCAGCACAGGGATTTTGTACGGAGTGCTCCGATCCGCCAGCGGTACTGGGCAAGAAACTTTGTGGGCTGGCCCCGGTTCTCCTCCCACCAGCCTAACCCTGCACACTGGGCTCTGAGCAACTGGGAGAGACTCGGAAAGCTGTACTGGTTGGTGACCCAAAATGTGGACGCCTTGCACAGTAAGGCGGGGAGTCAGCGCCTGACCGAGCTCCACGGATGCATGCACAGGTGCAGGAAGGGCTGAGTGGCTTGAACACCCAAAACTGTGTACTCCATAAGAGCAGGAAGCCAGGCCGTCTTGAGCATGCTTGTCTTCCTTAGCTCTTGAGGAGAGCATTTGGGGAGCCAGCTGTTTATTTTGGTGTTGATCCCAGCAAACTCAGTGGGGCAGTGGGGAAGGGAAATGGGATCGGGTGGAAGCCCTGGAAAGAGCATGTTAATGGCTGGGTCGCTGCTTTGGGCAGCTGGTGCTCAGCCCTGGAGGGGCCCTGTGACTGTCTAGAACTTGCTTTAGAACTGGCTCACTGAGAGTCAGGAAACTCTCTCATCCCTCAGTGGTGGAGGGTCCCTCAGGGAACTGATTCTGGAACACTGACTCTGCTCCTCTCAAGGAGGCTTCCTCGGCCAGAAAACACCCTAAGGAGGAAGATACTGATGAGCAAACCGTGTGCAAGTGGCCTCTAGAGTGTCCTCAGGGGACCGTGAGCAGAGCACCAGCACATCTGCTACAGCCCGTAGGGACTCCAGTGCCTATACATCTGGCACTCTCGGTTCCGTAGTATAGACAGAACCCTGTCAGTACTGACGCAGGAACACGTGCCACCCTGCCCAGACTTGTAGCCCATCGCAGACCATCACCTTATCCTGAAGCCCCAGAGAGGAGCCTGAGGGCTGAAATCAGTTGGCTGATTGTAAATTTTTCCTGGGTGCGTGCAGTATGCCACCCTTGGTGGTAGGGAGAGGTCAAAACCAGAGTCAAAATGTGGTCTACTTGCTAGGGCAAACTTCCTAATCTGTTTGGGGGGACCCCGAATAAGACATTTAATGACAGCACCACGCACACCAGTTGAATCGTGTGGTCCTTGATGTGCATTCCTTCCAAGTTCAGAGAAACAGGTTTGATAGCTATGGGAGGAATCAGAAAGGCTTTGGAAGGGGGAGGCAGCCCTTGGGACAGGGTCAGGTTGGAGTCCACAAAGTGTGGAAAGAGGGCAGAATGAAGGGAATCTGTAGAGACCAGAGGAGTCTGGAATGACATCAGATGGTCTGCAAGTGCTGCAAGTCACAGATGCTGCTGCAAAACATGCCGTGCACGTGGGCCCTGTGGTAGGAGACCAAGTAGTCACTAGTGATTTCTAAGCAAGAAACAAAAATAGCATCAAAGGAAGGCTAGGGAGGATCAGAGAGACTCAGGGAGGCAGCCTGCAGGACCCAGGCTCAGGTGCTATCGGGGAGGAAAGAGAATGATGGGTCTGGTCCAATGGAAACTTTTTTCCCCCCATGATGAAAATTTCAACTATCCACAAAGTAGAGTAATATAATGAAATCTTACAGATCATCACCCTGATGCAAAAGATTTATCATGTTGATTTTATGCCTTTTCTTCCTGTCTCTTTTGAAATGTTATGAAACAAATCCAAGGGCCTCCCTGGTAGTGCAGGGGTTAAAGATACAGTGCTAGCAAGCTATCACTAGCCACTGCAGTATGAGTTCGATCCCCGGCCAGGGAACTTCCCACATGGCGCAGCAGACCTCTCCTGTCTCGCCCCCTGCTCCCCTCAGCAGTGTACTTCAGTAGATCCACCTGTTCTGCTCCCCACCCTGTCTTTGGTGAATCCTCTCATGCCCCCCTGCCCTGCTCCCTGCCCCCTCACCACCCCCCCCCCGCCGTACACCTCTCGCCTATACCCCAGTTCTTCTATGCAAAATAAAATAAATTTTTTTCTTTTTAAATAAAACTTTTTTTTTTTTTTTAAAGAGAGGATGGTGATGGACAGTTGTAGCAGATGAGGAGAGCAGAGGAGGGGAGAAAACACACTGGGTTTGGCATTAGGGAAATCATTTAGGCACCAAAGCATTTGTCACAGTGTTAAGGATGACAGTGAGCTGGCAGAAGGCTAAGCGGACGTGGGTGTGTATTAAGGAAACATTTCTTGTTCTAGAAGGTTGGCGGTGGAAGGAAGGGGAAGAACAAGGTGGTACCTGAAAAGGTCTTGAAAAAGTATTCCTGAAATGGGGAGAGATCTGTGGGTGCTAGGGGCTGACAATGGCTGGGAGCCAAATGCCCGGGCAGCTTCGGGCCTCCCAGGCCAGCCTGTCGAGTCGATGCCGCTTTGGTTGCAGGGTCCTCTGCTTGGATTGTGGTGAACAGATACCGCGTGGGGTGCTGCAGGAGCGCTTTGAGGTCCTGAACCCCACCTGGAGTGTGGAGGCCCACGGCCTGGCTCCTGATGGCGACGTCTTTCTCACTGACGAGCAGGTTCAGAGCTTTCAGGTGGCATCCTGCACTCGATGTGGGGGCCCCTTGAAACCAGATGTCGTTTTCTTTGGGGACACAGTGAACCCTGACAAGGTGAACTTCGTGCACAGGCGTGTAAAGGAAGCCGACTCCCTCTTGGTGGTGGGATCGTCCCTGCAGGTATTGACTTGGTGGGGTGGGGTCTGCCCCCTCTGATAGTGATAGGTGGGTTCCCTGCTTGATTCCTCTCTTGCATCTAGAGCGCTCTTACCTTACCTCCTTCTCGGACAGGTGTACTCTGGCTATAGGTTTATCCTCACTGCCCGGGAGAACAAGCTCCCAATCGCTATACTGAACATTGGGCCCACACGGTCAGACAACCTGGCCTGCCTGAAACTGGATTCGCGTTGCGGAGAGTTGCTGCCTTTGATTGACCCGAACTGACCACAGCCTGATGCTCTTGAACCAGAAACTGAGCTTTCACTTGCATCCTGCTTCTAAAGGTAAACCCTCTCAGAGATTCCAATGCCCACTCAACTGGGAGTAGTAGGGGGCACGAGAAACTAGAAGGCTGTGTGTGGCCTTCATGTATCACCCTTTTTTTTAAATATTTATTTATTTATGCATACAAGAACTGGGGTGCAGGCCAGAGGTGTGGGGCGGTGAGAGGATTCACCAGAGACAGAGTCGGGAGCAGGACAGGCAGAGTGACTAAAATACACTGCTGAGGGGAGCAGCAGGCGAGACAGGAGAGGTCTGCTGCGCCATGTGGGAAGCTCCCTGGCCGGGGATCAGACTCGTGCTGCAGTGGCTGCAGACAGCTTCATAGTGCTGAGACTTAACACGTTGTGCCACCAGGCCCCGCTTTTTATTTTTGTTTGACATATAACATTAGTTTCAGGCATACAACATGATTGGATGTTTGTTTATATTGCAAAATGCTCACAATAATCTAGTTAACACCTGTCATCATGTATTAAGTTGTTTTTCTTAGTTTCCTATTACTAGAAGAATATTAATTTATTGCAGAAAGTTTAGATGATACAGATAAATAGAAGGAATGTAGTGCAAAAATTACCCATAATCAGTTCTACCACTGAGATAACCAAGGTTTAATGTTCTGGTATAAAGTCCTCTTCACTGAAAAAAAAAAAAAGGTATTTTTGTCACTATTTGGGGGGGTAAATACTTAAAATCTTCAGGTTGATGAGCTTGTCACCCCCTCAACCTCTCCCCAAAAGACTTTTTCAAAGCAGCAGTTTCTCCTGATAGGATAAATGCTTTCACTTCCTTTTTATCTCACCAGGTAGAAGAAATGGCCAGGAATATGTAAGCCAGCACCGCTGCTGAAGTGCTCCTGGGGATTTCACTCATGTGGGGGAAAGGGGGAAAGGAAATGGCTTAATTTATAATTTGAAAAAAATGTCCTTAATTGCAATTTTTATATAGAAAAGATGAGCATTCGTCTGAATTTTTTTAATTAATCAAGGAATAAAGGAATCATTTAATAGTACACCAGGTATGTGGGTTTGTTTATATTGTATGTGTGTATTATATGTGTGTTTCTAATCTTTTTTTCATCAGCTAAAAGAGAAAGGGGCTTTATGACACAGTTCTCTAAGGATCTCTGCTGGATTTCAGTTGCAGGAATGAGACACCTGCTTTGAACCTGGTCTGTAGAGAGGGAACAGTGAGTTCCCAAGTGGGTTCTTAAATTGATTTGTTTCCGCTGAGGAAAGTAGCAAGGCTTGTTTGATTACTGCTTTGACTAGAAAGAATCATTGTACCAGGCTAAAGCTTTCTCTGCGCAATCTCACCAACAAAGTGAAGTAGAGAGAAGAATCTCAGCCTATTCTAGGAGTCTTTTGTCTAAAATTAGGACAAGCAATACATGTTCATCCTGCACCTAGCTAGGAAGCAAATTTCAGTTAACTGGGCTAGTCCAAGATCTTGAAAACACAGAGTCCTTTTCACCTGTACAACTGTAGCTTTGCAAATAGTCATTCCTCCTGAAGAGGTATAAGACAAATATCTTACTCCGGCTTTTTTTGCAGAAGAGGCTCCTAAGGTGCTTTGAACCAGATCTGCTCAGTTACCCATAGTCAGTACCAATCATTGTGTTCCAATCTGGGCCCTTTAAATCTCAAGCCATTCTTTTCTCTTTTTTTTTGATTCAACTTTTTAATTTTCTTACATGTGTTCATCTTTGTACAATATTTGATTTTTCCACTCAAGTGTAGTCCCCATAAATCTCCCACTACCACGTCACCTGAGAATCATCACCGTAGTCCCTTGTGCTCTTCCCTCCCCTATCCTGAATCCTCCTCCCACCATATGCCCATATGCCTCAGATCTATAGTTTGCCTGCAAGTTTTGTCTTTTTTTTAACCCTTTCTTCAGTTTCAGCATATTCCTCTTATAAGTAAAACCATCCAATATTTTTCTTTTTCTTTCTGACTTATTTCACTGAGCATAATCCCTTCTAGCTCCATCCATGTTGCTGCGAATGGCATGAGTTTATCTTTTTTGATTGCTGAGTGGTATTCCATTGTGTATATGTACCACATCTTCTTGAACCATTCATCTGTTTTGGGGCATTTCAGTTTTGTTTTTGTTTTTTTTAAAGATTTTATTTAGTTATACATACAATCTGGGGTACAGCCCAGAGGTGTGGGGCAGCAAGAGGGTTCACCAGAGACAGAGCGGGGAGCAGAACAGGCAGATCAACGGAAATACATTGCTGAGGGGAGCAGCGGGCGAGGCAGGAGGGGTCTGCAGCGCCATGTGGGTATCTCCCCGGCCAGGCATCGAACTCATGTCGCCGCTGCCGACAGCTCCACAGCGCAGCGCTTAACCACTGCGCCACCGGGGAGGCCCTGGAGCATTTCAGTTGTTTCAAATCTTAGTTAAGTCATTCTTATCCACTGGTCTCACCCATGGTTATTCACACTGTGTGATGGTACTAAGGCTACAAAAACACAACCTCTTGCCTTCAAGTGGCTCATAGGGAAGGTGCTGTTCTCCCCTACCAGTCTCTTCTTTACCAGAAAATGTCACAGGGACTTAGGGGCCTCCCTGTTGGTGCATGAGTTCGATCCCCAGCCAGGAAGCTAAGCCACATGGTGTAGCAGACCTCTCCTGTCTCGCCCACTGCTCCCCTCAGCAGTGTATTTTAGTCAATCTGCCTGTTCTGCTTCCCACTCTGTCTCTAGTGAATCCTCTCACCCCCACAACTCTGGCCTACACCCCAGTTCTTGTATGCATTAAAAAAAATGTCATGGGGACTTTGAAGGGATGATAAAATGACTGGGCTCTCTAATTTCTGACAAAGTCGAGTTCTAGACTTACCTCAGGCCACACAGAACCAATACTAGAATCCCAAGGTGTTCCTCCCACTTTTAATCTTTTTATTATTTTATTTTATTATATATATTTTTAGATTTTTTAATTTATGCATACAAGCTGGGGTACAGGCCAGAAGTATGGGGTGGTGAGAGGGTTTACCAGAGACAGAGTGGGAAGCAGAACAGGCAGACCACCGGAAATACACTGCTGAGGGGAGCAGCGGGCGAGGCAGGAGAGGTCTGCCAGGCCATGTGGGAATCTCCCAGGACGGGCATCCATCACCGCTGCCGACAGCTCCACAGCACAGCGCTTAACTGCTGCACCACCAGGGAGGCCCCACTTTTTATCTTTTTAAACGTGCTTCTTATTTGTCTGGAGATTATGGTTAATAAGAAGTCAGCCTGAAGAAGTAGTCAGCATGACCGAGGAGACTATGAATGGTTAAAACGTAGTGGGCAGTGGAGAGCAGGTTAGGTTACTGGAGGGACGGGGGAGCAGGCTCTTTCCTCACCTAGTGCTGGTACACTTTATGAAAACAAGTCTTGAGGGCCTGAGGAATGTCCGTTTTGTCCATATTTTTTCCCAAGATGGAATTCTTTCCCAAAAACCTGTCTCAAGAGAAACTTGAAATAGTCAAGAGAATTCGAGCACTTCCTGCAGCTGATGTTTCTCATGTCTCTTTTCCATCTTCTGCATGGTAGCTCCTAGTCTACAAGAAGGGTCTCCAGTTGGAATAATAACCATCTCTAAGGGCCTCCCTGGTGGGACAACGGGTTAAGTCTCAGAACTACAAAGCTCTCCACAGTTACTGCAGCATGAGTTCGATCCCCAGCAGTGAGCTTCCCACATGGCACAGCAGACCTCTCCTGCCTCGCCCGCTGCTCCCCTCAGCAGTGTGCTTCAGTAGATCCTCCTGCTCCCCACTCTGTCTCTGGTGAACCCTCTCACCGCCCTCCCCCAACGCCTCTGGCCTACACCCCAGCTCTTGTATGCATAAATAAATCAATCTTAAAAAAAATAACCATCTCTAGTGAGGGCCATCGGTTTGCCACCATGCTGTTTACATGGTTTTAACCACATAAGCCCAGATTTCAGCTTTTCACTGTTCTCCTCCTTCACCTGTTTCCGTGGTTCTGCTACACTACCACAGTTGTCGTTTTTTTTTCAAAGATTTATTTATTTATGCATACAAGAACTGGGGTGTAGGCCAGAGGTATGGTGTGGTGATTCACCAGAGACAGAGTGGGGAGCAGAACAGGCGTATCCACTGATATACACTGCTGAAGGGAGCAGTGGGCAAGACAGGAGAGGTCTGTTGCACCATGTGGGAAGCTCCCTGGCCAGGGATTGAACTCGTGCTGCAGTGGCTGCGGATAGCTTCAGAGTGCTGAGACTTAACCCGTTGTGCCACCAGGGAGGCCCCAGGCCCCATTTCTTTTTTTTTAAAAGGACCACTTGCTTTTTTCGTGTGTGTGTGTGTAGAAGAACTGGGGTATAAGCCATAGGTGTGGAAGGGTGGGGGTGGGTGAGATGATTCACCAGACAAGAGTGGGGAGCAGAACAGGCAGATCTATTGAAATACACTGCTGAGGGGAGCAGGGGCGAGACAGGAGAGGTCTGCGCCATGTGGGTCAGCTCCCTGGCTGGGGATCAAACTCAGGCCTTAGCAGTGATAGCGCTGAGACTTGACCCCAGGTCACCAGGGAGGCCCATAAATGCCACTTCTTGAAGGAAAAAAAATTCATCTAATAAAGGAATATTTTCCTCAAATTTATTAGAAAGAGAATATACATGAAATATCTTGCTACTTACTTGTTCAGTGAAGTTGGGGGAGTCGTTTTCTCTGATTTCACCGGTCAACAGTGAGATCATAACTGACTTAAAAAGGCCCTAATCTGCCTCCCTGGTGGCGCAGCGGTTGAGCACTGCGCTGTGGAGCTGTCGGCAGCTGCGATGTGATGGAGTTCGACGCCCAGCCGGGGAGACTCCCACATGGCGCAGCAGACCTCTCTTGCCTCGCCCTCAGCAGTGTATTTCTGATCTGCCTGTTCTGCTCCCCCCTGTCTCTGGTGAACCCTCTCGCCGCCCCATGCTTCTGGCCTGTACCCCAGCTTGTATGTATAAATAAATAAATCTTAAAAAAAAAAGTCCCTAATCTGTAGTATCTTGGTGTGCTGAACATGAATATAACCCTGAAAATTTTTTTATTAGCTCTCATTTTGAAGATATTTCATATAATTCATCTTATATGTTTCACCGTGTAAATTTATCCAGTAGGACTGCAACAACATCCTAAATCAGCCTAGAATGATGTAATATTGCATCACATTGCATAATACCATCATGCACACATCATCCAGAGTTGATGGCATCATTTTCTGATGCAATGCAATACTACTGCCAGGCGGCTGCTGAAGGAAGCTGACGTCAGCACTGCACTATAGAAAGCTCTGTCGGAAAGGTTGAGCATTGAAAATATTTCAGACTTTGTGCGAGACAGTTGAAGCTACTGTTCCATAGAACTGTTATTATTTTATCCACTCAGGCACAATACAGAACAGTAACGCCTCGAAAGTGCATTAATAGCGTGGGCAATTTCTGCTCTATTTGTGGGGAAGTGAAATTTGCCAACCAGAAGAAAAGTATCACTTCTCAAGTGAAGAAGGCTTATCATCTATACTTCAGGTTGGTGACCAACACAAGCCTTAGGCCCCGTATCTATGCTGTGCTACATGGACAACACAACTTTCACAGTGATTAAATGGCAAAAAACCCTCAATGCCGTTTGCAGTTCCCATGGTGTGGAGAGAGCCAAGCAACCACATAAAAGACTGTTACTTCTGCTTGGTTCCTCCTCTTTCCGGTGGAATAACGAAGCAAAAGAAGTCGAGAATAGTCTACTCAAACATTCCGTCTGCTTTGAGATGACCGGTTCAACAACTTGTTGCAGGGTGATGAGAAACAAGCAGGGAATGCTTTT
>PVIJ01023525.1:0-14109 GCA_004024925.1 Scalopus aquaticus | reverse complement strand
TTTTTTTTTAAGATTTATTTATTTATGCATACAGGCTGGGGTACAGGCCAGAGGTGTGGGGCGGCGAGAGGGTTCACCAGAGACAGAGTGGGGAGCAGAACAGGCAGATCGACTGAAACACACTGCTGAGGGGAGCAGCGGGTGAGGCAGGAGGGGTCTGCTGCGCCATGTGGGAATCTCCCTGGGCTGACAGCTCCACAGCGCAGTGCTTAACCCCTGCGCCACCAGGGAGGCCCATGGCTGGTCCCTCCTTACAGATAGCACATCAAACCTTTGTCCTGTCGATGTCATCATAGGAATTTATTTTTTCCTCTTGGTCTGCAAAGCCAAATTATTTATCATCTACTGCTTTATAAAAGTTTGCCAACCCTTGATCTAACCATCTCTATCTCTCCGCATAATCACAAGACTCCATCCCACACCCACTCTGCCTTCTGCTCATTTCCTCACTCACCCTGAACCCCTTTCTTTTACTCAACCACCCCAAGCCCTTCTCCTCTTCAGGACTTTTATTCTTGCTGCGTCCTTTACCTGGAATGCCTTTACAGGCTCATCCTCATCTGTTAGGTCTGACCTAAAATCTTAAACATTGAGTTTCCCCTACCTGTTATTCTCTATGGAAAAATCACCCTGTTGGGCTTCCCTGGTTAAGTCTCAGCACTATGAAGCTGTCCACAGCCACTGCAGCACCAGTTCTATCCCTGGCCAGGGAGCTTCCCACATGAAGCAGCAGACCTCTCCTGTCTCCCTGCTGCTCCCCTCAGCAATGTATTTCAGTAGATCCAGCTGTTCTGCTCCCCACTCTGTCTCTGGTGAATCCTCTCACGTCCCCACACCTCTGGCCTATACCCCAGCTCTTGTATGTATAAATAAATCTTTAAAAAAGAAATATTGCCCTCTTTCATTTCCTTCACAATCATCTCACTTATTTTTCACTTAGCCATTGTGTTTCCTCCACCGGAATGAAAACTTCATGAGACCAGGCTCCCTACTGTCTCATCATCAGAGATTGGCACAAGCACTGCTCAATTACTTCTCTCAATTGTGGTAAAATGCATATAAAATTAACATTTTGAAGAGGCAGTTTGGTGATCTTAAGTAGCGACATTGTGGTGTTACTGGAACCGGGCTGAGTCCAAAGTCCAGTGGGGGTGGTGCCCCCTGGAGGGAGTTTGCTGATAGGAGTGAGTGGTCCCAGGGAAAGGTGCTGGGTTTGCAGTTTGGGGTGGAGAGTCTGATGGGAGATGGGAGGGACTCCAGGAGAAGGGGAATGCAGTCGCCATGATGAAGGAAAAGAAGAAGCAGCGGCAGAAAATGTAGCCGCGAAGATTTGAGAGTTCGGAAATCAGATGCCAGAAGTTTTTGAGCTGCCAGGATATAGAATTTCGGATTGAGCGTTTTTAGAATCTTCAGTGACTTTGGGGCCAGGGACTTTGGAGGCTTTGCAAGCAGCCAAGTGATGGAAACTGCTCCCAGTTTTGTTTTTACGTAGCTGAAGGAAGAAGGCAGAGGCCCAAAGCAGGCACCTTCCTAAAATGCATGAGTGCAGTCTGAAGGGCCGTCTGGCTGCTATAGTTGCTGTTTGCAGTGTTGTTGGCCGGGTGGTGTGCTGGGGCACCACGGCAGTTTTGGGAGCATCTCCAGTTGTGTTCTGTGTCATCCTAGTGAGTTGGAACCTGGCTACAGTCTGATTGTTGCACGTCTGCAGAAGAAGGAAGACGCCATTTTGGAAATGTGGCCTATTGTTTGGAAGAGGAGCTCCACCTCAGCAGTGGCGGGAAGACGCCACCTTTGTTACTTTTCTGGGACTTGAAAGGACTGGACATTGCTTTAAGTCAGGTAAATGGCCATATGTTGACTTTAGTAACTCTTTGCTTTTTCCCGTTTGTTAAATGAATCCCATTGTTTTTGTTTCCTAAGCCTGAGTAGTCTTGTAATTGTGCGCGTGGGTGCAGAACCAAGATAGTGACTGGTAAGCAATTTGGGTACTGCCTTTAACCAATTTTGAAAGCCCATTTGCCTGGTATCATAACCACCACCACCATCTACTGCCAGAGTTTTGTCATCCTCGTCTCCTCCCCCAACACCATTTAACTTTCCATGAATTTTACACTCCAGGTAACTTGTACCAGCTCAGTCCTACAATAAATGTCCTTATGTCACTGACTTATTTAGTTTATTTATTTTTTAAGATTTATTTATTTATGCATACAAGCTGGGGTGTAGGCCAAAGGTGTGGGGTGGTGAGAGGATTCACCAGAGACAGAGTGGGGAGCAGAACAGGCAGATCCACTGAAGTACACTGCTGAGGGGAGCAGTAGGAGAGGCAGGAGAGGTCTGCTGTGCCCTGTGGGAAGATCCATGGCTGGGTATTGAACTCGTGCTGCCGTGGCTCTGGATAGCTTCATAGTGCTGCGCTTAACCCCTTGCACCACCAGGCCCTGACTTACTTAGTTTAATGTCACCAAGGCTTATCCACATTGTAGTGTGTGTCAGAATCTCCTGCCTTTTTAAAATCAAATAATTGTACATACAAACCACATTCGACTCATTCATTCATCAATGACTACCGTAGAAATTTCCTAGTTTAAAATAATCTTGGCTTCTGGGTGTCTTGTCTGGATTGCCAGGGGCAAGAAGCCGCTCCTGAGGCAGGCCCTGCTGGAAGCAGATAAGGTGGACCTGAGAGCCAAGCCCTGGGGGAGGACCTCTGGCCACCCCTGGAATGAAGAAATCTGACAGAAGTCCAGCTATTCTCATGCCTGAGACACTGGTGAGCCTTCATTTCATTTCTGTGTAAACATCTGGATTCCCTGCCGTGTTTGCTGCCATCAATAGCCAGGATAAAGTAACCTGGAGCCTGCTGTACATTTAGGAGTAAACTTTTCATAAAGATGAAAAGATCAGGGGCCTCCCTGGTGGTGCACTAGGTTAAGTCTCAGCACTATGAAGCTATGCAGAGCCACTGCAGCAAGAGTTCTTCAATCCCCGGCCAGGGAGGTTCCCACATGGCGCAGCAGACCTCTCCTGCCTCGCCTGCTGCTCCCCTCAGCAGTGTATTTCAGTCGATCTGCCTGTTCTGCTCCCCACTCTGTCTCTGGGGAATTCTCTCACCCCCTCACACTTCTGGCCTGCACCCCAGTTCCTGGATGCATAAATAAACAAATCTTTAAAAAAGAAATGATCATAAAGCAGCTCACCATCACGAGACCAGGCACCTCACAGCCCTTCCTTCACTGTGAGGTCCAGGAAACCCAGCCCAGAGGACATTTGGCAACACACATTTGCCAGTGTGGCTCCATTTTCTTCTTCAATATGCACCGTTGTCCATAAACCTTGTCTGACTCCTACCAATTTCATTCGGCTCTTCTGCCTCCCTCTGCATGCATTGCTAACTTGCTTTTATTTCTGCGTATGGCTGTAAGCATCTCCTCACTCTCTGTGTCCTATAGCCCTGTAGAGACTATTAGTGTCTCTTGGACATGGACCAAAAGTTTGTTTTATTTTAAATCCATGTACAGCAGATACAGAGGTTGATTATTCTTTTTTCGGTGAATCCTATTAAGACTGGGACGGACAGGGCCTCCCTGGTGGCGCAATGGGTTAAGCACAGCACAATGAAGCTACCCAGAGCCACTGCAGCACGAGTTAGATCCCGGCCAGGGAGCTTCCCACATGGCGCAGCAGACCTCTCCTGTCTCTCCTGCTGCTCCCCTCAGTAGTGTACTTCAGTGGATCTGCCTCTTCTGCTCCCCAGTCTGTCTCTGGTGAATCCTTTCACCACCCCACACCTCTGGCCTACACCCCATTGTATGCATAAATAAATAAATCTTAAAAAAAAAAAAAGACCGGAATGGGTAAACTGGGTATTAGATTTCTTTAGCAGTGTGTTTATGGTTGTTTCCTTTGGTGCTCCCAAAATGGCTCACAGAACCCAGAAGCAGGATAGACACATGACTGAGATTTTTTACAGTAACGGGGAGAGAATGCAAAAGGGAAAAGATGCATGGGGGAGTCCAGTGGGGCCAGCACAGGCTTCCGATGTCCTTTGTCTGAAGTGCCACAAGGAATGAAGTGCCACAAAGAATCCCCTCCACTACAGCAAACAACAAGTATGTGTGGAATGCCTTTACCCTTAGGAGCCCATTTGTGTCTCAGAATACAAAAGACTTTTATGGGGAGCTGTTACCATACCCATATTCTGCAATGCAATCAGACATGGCAATGGAAACTTAGCACCCCAACAATGAAACCAGGTGTTATGTGTTTGCATGACACACCCTGAAGAGACAGTACGGGATTGGAGGTGCTGGGCATGTGTGACCTCATAATCCCTAACGAAAGAAACACCTACGGGGCAAATCCCCAGGGTGGACCATGGGGCAGTCATGGCTCCCCAGGACACACTCACGGGGGAGCCCCCCCCCCAGCAGCCCGATCCGCTGCACGAGTCTTTCTTCACCAGGGTCTGCATGCCCTTGCTGTCACCTGTTACCAATTCCTCATCTGTTAAGAGAAATAGTATAAACCTAAGTGTCAGCATATGGGAGGATATTTTGGAGAGCACGATAGCTCTAAATCATTTTCTCTAGTCTTTCCCCTTCCTAACCCACTCCTAGCTTCCAGTTTCTGTAGCTGGCTGTTCTTCACAAACAAGAATGTATAGGATCATAGAAGAAACCTATAGGAAGCAGTAATTTATGCTATTTGGAAGAGGAGGCCTAAGATGAAGGGAGCCCAAAGATGTGAAAAACTACGTGGTTATAATCCTGGTGTGACTAAATTTATATCTCTTCCCCACATGCCTGCTTTGCCTTCTGGAGTCTTTATTTCCCGTAGCCTTGCCATTATCTGTTTAGGACCCAAGCCAAGGCCCTAGATGACTTCCCCCCACCCCCTAGATACAGACGACACTAGGCCCACCTGACACTAGGCCCTCCTAGAAAGTTCCTGAATCTATCTCTTTATTTCCTTAGGACTCATACCCAGCTTACCCACTTACCTGCTCCTTTCTTGCTTCTCCTCCCATCTCCCCACAGAACATCATTCACAGCAGCAGGCTCACTTCCATTCTTTCCAGAAAGCAGCATTCCACACACCAGGGCATAGTTTTCTGGAGAAAGATCTCTCGAATGACGTCTTGTAGCCGCTCATGTCACTACGTTCTTTTGTTCTCCTGTGTGTATACATCTACGAATATCTCTTTTTTTGGAAAGTATTTCCATTCCGACTTAAAAACAGGCCTACTGGAACGGAATCAATTTCTGGGAGTTCTCTGGATCATGCACAGAAATGGCAGGAGCTTCTCCCTGTGCCTCAGCCCTCGCTTTATGGGGTGTGGGCTCATCTTCCGGGCTTTTCCCTCCACTGCCACGTTCAGCTTTCTCTTCAGTAGACACTTGTAAAGCAGTGCTCTGTAGCGAAGACCACAACTCAGCCAGACACCAGCCAAGACTCCTTCGTGGGGAGTCTTGTGTCATAGGTCCCTTCTGAGGTCACAGGCAGAGTACCGGATGGCATTAACATGTCACATCAATGAACATGAATTTGCAAACATCTGAATCATAAAAAGGATAAAAATGATTCCACCTAAACCTAAAGCACTCAAATGAGTGTCTAAAACAATGTGAATAGGTCCTGACACCTTGAGGACTCTACTGAATGAGAAAAAGGCTACTGTCCATAGTTCTGAACGACTTTCAGAGAGTCACCAAAGTGTTTCTGCACCAGAACTGGTAGATTCATTCCTAAAGTTGGAAGTGCGCAAAGGCTTTCACATAATTTTCAAGTTTGGTTTTCATTTTGTGTAATATGTGCAATTAAAACACTGGCGTGCAAAACACAGACATTACTAAGAACTGCAGCAGCAAAGTTCCATAGAGGGAACTCAGTCTAAACACCCAGCACCTCTGCGTGTGCACGCCCGTCCAGTAGGCAGTGTCTATGTGCATTTTGCTAGTCCCAAATAGACAGGAAGTGTGTTTGCTTCTTTATTTTAAATAAGCGAAGAGTAAATTGTGTTACCACCTGGACGAACAAAATCAGATGTACAAAATAATATTTGTGTAAATGAAATCTTCTTCCACGTCTAGGTATCCAGCCCTGAGTGAGCTCCTATCACTGGGTCTTCCTGGCCTCTTTTTCCAGGCGTCTATTTCCTGCATACGAAAAGTTAGGGCTCTTCTAGAGAGAACATCCTGCAAAGAAGTCTGTACGCGCCTCTGAATTACTTTTGAATCAAGTGCCAGTTTGCAGAGATTAGGTGAGACAGGCTATTAGTACAAGCATAATTTCTGTCGTGCATACAAGAATCACAAGTAGTTTCCATAGATATAATTTACATATCGTGGCCCCTGTGTGTTAATAACCCTGTCCCACAACCATCAATGACTCCAATAATCATTCCTTTCCCTTCAATAATCATTCCTTTTCCTGATTCTTCTATTTTCCCACATGCCAAAATTTTTAGCCCTTGATACTTTCCAAACATTTCCCCTTTTCTTTTATAAATGTTTTTTCTCTCTCTCTAGTTCTAGTACTTCCTTTACTCAGATATCAGCAGGAAATAGTCCTACCATCACTTTATGTAGTTCTTCACAGTCCTCTTCCTGAAAAATGCCATTTCTGTGACCAAAGGCTATTATGCAGATGTATGCTAGTTAGAAACAGCCAAAGAAATTACACCTGACCTTGTGATTAGAAAATAAAGTTGTCTTAACCTGACAAAAAAAAACCCGAGGGCAGTCTTAAAATGAAGGAAAATCAGATACATTATTTGTTTTTTTTTTTTTAAAGATTTATTTATTTATTTATTTTTATTTATACATACAAGCTGGGGTACAGGCCAGAGGCGTGGGGCGGCGAGAGGGATCACCAGAGACGGAGCAGGTAGCATAACAGGCAGATCAGAAATACACTGCTGAGGGGAGCAGCGGGCAAGGCAGGAGAGGTCTGCCGCGCCATGCGGGATTCTCCCCGGCCGGTCGTCGAACTCGCGTCGCCGCTGCCAACAGCTCCATAGCCCAGCGCTTAACCGCTGCGCCACCGGGGAGGCCCAGATACATTATTTGTATTAAATAAATATCATTGTCAAGACCTGGGCCATCTTTATATCACATTTAAAATTATGTTATATAACAATATAAGGTTTAAACAAAAAAAGGTTTCCAGGAACACATCCATAAAGTGAGACATACTGGTTTCCATATATAGAAGTCCAAAAACCTTAATTTATGAAAACAAATGAGGTAAGCAATTTAAAAAAACTGTGACCCATGGAAGATAAATCAATATTCATCAAAAGCTGGGTTAAATTAACCATGCCAGAGCAATTAATGTAACAATAGCTCCAAAAAGGTTTCATGAAATAATCAATGTGAATCATTTAAAAGGAACAAAAGATGTAGCAGAAAGCAGGTCATCAGCATCTTTCATTTTTCAAAGATCGTTCTCATTTCAATTAGAGCTGTTGAAATGAGTAACAAACTAAAAGATTCTGGGGTTTTATAATATTTTTGATTTTATGATTAGTTTGAGTAGCACTGTTCAGGAAATCTTATTTTTCCTTTCAAGGTATTCTTTTGTTTTAAGATTTATTTATGAATACAAGCTGGGGTGTAGGTCAGAGGTGTGGTATGAGGATTCACCAGAGACAGAGTGGGGAGCAGAACAGGCAGATGGACTGAAGGACACTGCTGAGGGGAGCAGCGGGCGAGGCAGGAGAGGTCTGCTGGGCCACTTGGGTCAGCTCCTTGGCCGGGGATCGAACTCATGCTGCGGTGACAGTGGATAGCTTCATAGTGCTGCACTTACCCCGTTGTGCCCCCAAGGAGGCCCCACCTCTCAAGGTATTCTTGTTGAATTTGTTGCAAGACTCCTCAGAAAAAAATTATTTTATAATATCCCAAGTCCTGAAGTTCTAAATGTTTTCCCTCTGGGCACTTTCTCTTTTTCAATAATTGTTAGCTGGGTGTAGGGTACATGAAGCTTGTCAGGCTTTTACGCCATTGGCCTCTGTGGCCATCACCTGCGGCCTCCATCGTGTTAACAGATGGACACCTGAGCATGGGCGTCTGCGCATGTGCAAGTTGCACACCTGCACCTAGAGGGCAGGGATACAGGGGCGGCGTCACCCAGAGGAGGCTAAGGCGGAAGGACAGCTACTGGGGAGAGACCACCAGAGATTGCCAGAGAAAGCCCGGAGAGCGCCCCGAGAAAAAGGTGTGGAGATTCACAGGGGGCTGCAGTTGCTGTCTCCACGCTGGCTCTTTTCCCTTGCTCAATATTAACCCCTGTGAAGCTGGCGCCAAAGGCTCCAAAATTCTCCTCCAAATCGCTAGACCCAACTGTTAACACACCGGGCCTGGGTGGTTGCACAGCGCCGGGGGACTCGACGGGCCAGCACCCGTTTCACTCCACTGCGAAGTGTGCACCTGTGTCCTGAGCTGCTGCGTGCCCCTGGGCAAAGGACTCGACTTCTCTGGTTTCCCATCTGACCTCCGGTGAGAAAGGTCGATCTGCCAGACTCTATAATGGGGGCTCGACCTCTTCCCGGTCCCCATAGACGAGGACTGTGATGAGGCCATCCGCAGCGGAGGCCTGCCCTCTCTCTCTCCGGGGAAGTCATTGATCCCGGATGACTCTAAAAAGTCCGCGAGCCTGGACTGAGAGTGAGATTAAAGACAGCCACTGGAATTGTGCGAACAGGAGCCGCGGGCTTTCGCCTTTCCCTTCCTAACCTTTTTTTTGAGCATTGTGCACAGCTCCCTGTGAGGCCTCGGGAAAAGCCATTGCACTAAGAGGGAGGGCGTCGGCTCGGCGCCCACCGTTCTGACAGCTGTGCCGCCTCGCCACCTTCTTTCTGTTTGATGGATCTGGTTTAGAGCAGCACGGGACAGGCTGGCCCAAGCATTCACAAGCTCCCAAAGGTAAGAGGTCAAAGCTCCCGTTTGCATGTGGTTTGGCCGCTGCCGGGCTCTAGGCTGTTCTTGGGTTTACTGTACCTGCAAAAACATTTAGTTAAGCCGCTGAGGTTCCTGCCTATGGGCGCTCTTTCTTCATTTAGCGAAATCAGACCAGAATTTCCACTCCGAGTATATACATCTCTTTTTGCTAAGCCCTTCCCCTGCTTTTAGGAAACAGAACTGTATAATTCCAACTCCTTTACTACTGTGACCCAGTTCCCCGTCTTGATGTTATAAACAGCTCATGTAACTATGGTAACCATCTAGGGGAAAATGGAATGTTTTTCTGGTCAGCAATATGCAAAGTATACCATCCGTGTTATTTTTTCCTCTCTGAGATAACCAAAGTGGATAACATGCGTTTGCTTTGCTTCTTGGCTATGGGAATGATTTTTTCAAATGCTCAATTTTCTCTCGACTATAGCACGTACCATTCAGTCCCTTCACTAAAATGTTTCAGGCACTCCTTTTGCTGGTAGTAGTCACTCTACATGCGGAACAGCACTACAGCCCAAAGTAGTAGGATTGCTGGTCTATCCCAATTCTAAACGTGCTGTAACCCATAAACTAAACGTGCAGGCTGACATTCAATCTGGAGAATATGGTATTTTCTTGGTGGGGGGGGGGGAGTTGTGGTGAGGTATGGGGGGCATTTGAAGATTTTTCTACAGTTTGTAGTGACTTTAATATACTTCTCTAGCCCTGTTTTGTTTTTTTCCCCTACAATTAGTGTGTACTACTTATGTAATAAAATCATTAGAATGCTTAAAATCTGAACTTGGTGTAGACAGAGGCAGACTATCTTTTCTTCAGTTGCTTATTGTACTAATGAATTGATTTAAGACTTTGGGTTTTTCCAGTACAATTTCAAATACTTCCCTAGACCTATGGAACCAATTATACTCTAGTGCAAACTCCTAGGTTTTTAAAGATGAGTTTATTTACATTAGGTATAACTGCATTTCTACAGATTATCTCTTGGTGACTTTTTAATATGTGGATTTTGTGTAGAGTGCTTTTCTTTTTCTCCATATTTTTAAGTGTTTCAAATATCTTCCTTAGAACATTGCTATCTGCTTCACTGAATTAAATAAGGAATTAACTGACTCCTCTTGGTTTAAAAAAGATCTCGCAAAAACTAAGTGCAGTTTACAGATCTTGTTTGGATCTTGTTGAACAAACCCAGTATAAAAAGACAGAGAGATGACAGGTAAATTTGAATTTTTGGCAAAGTAAATGATAGAATTCTTTTGACGGGAAAATGGTACTGTGGATATAAAGATTTATTTTTATTTATTCATGCATACAAGAGCTAGGGTGTAGGCCAGAGGTGCGGGGTGTGAGAGGATTCACCAGAGACAGAGGGGTAGCAGAACAGGCAGCTCTACTGAAATAACACTGCTGAGGGGAGCAATGGGCGAGACAGGAGAGGTCTGCTGTGCCAAGTCAGCTCTCTGGCCGGGGATTGAACTCGTGCTGCAGTGGCTGCCGATAGCTAGATAGTGCTGAGACTTCACCCTTGCACCACCAGGGATGCCCCCTATTATGGATATATTTTTAAGAAATAATCTCTTTCCTCATTTAAAGTATTGACAGATAAAGTGACCAATTCAGCAAAGATAAGGGAATGGGAGGATCAAAGATAAAATACTGGCCATATGTTGGTAAATGTCAAAGTAGGGTGCATGGTATATTAGGATTTATTGTACAATCAACTCTTTTATGTGTGTTTAAGATTTTCCACAAAAAAGTTTAAAAACATTTAAATATCACACAAAAAAAATTTTAAATCTAGTTGTCCTGACTGGAGCAGAAGCATCTTTTGTAATCCTAACTATTTGTTCTGTAGTTGCCATTTGGAGCTTGAAGCTGTTGCTCCCTTTCTCACCTTCCAAGGACTATAGACCATCATAAACATTCCTTACCAGTGGCCTTATAAAATAATTTGCTTAGAAATGAAAGATTTTTTATTTATGCATACAAGCAGGAGTGTAGGCCAGAGATGCAGGGTGGTGAGAAGATTCACCAGAGACAGAGTGGGGAGCAGAACAGGCAGATCTACTGAAATACACTGCTGAGGGGAGCAGTGGGGAGACAGGAGAGGTCTGCTGCACCATGTGGGAATCTCCCTGGCCGGGGATCGAACTCATGCTGCAGTGGCTCTGGATAGCTTCACAGTCTGTGCTTGACCTGTTGCACCACCAGGGAGGCCCCAGGTGTCTTTTTATTTTTTAAGGGTCACGTTTTGGTTGAAAATAACTGAAGAACAATTAAGTTTACTTTTATCTTTTTTTTTTTTTTTTTTTTTTGCATACAAGCTGGGGTACAGGCCAGAGGCATGGGGCCGCGAGAGGGTTCACCAGAGACAGAGTGGGGAGCAGAACAGGCAGATCAGAAGTACACTGCTGAGGGGAGCAGCGGGCGAGGCAGGAGAGGTCTGTCCCACCATGTAGGATTCTCCCCAGCAGGGCGTCGAACTCGCATCGCAGCTGCTGGCAGCTCCACAGCGCAGCGCTCAACCGCTGCGCCACCGGGGAGGTCCAAGAACAATTAAGTTTACTTTTTTTGTTGTTTTTGTAGGATATTACTAAAAACATTGCTGAGAATTAGGGGTTTTCAATTACTGCATTTAGCAGAGTAAGGGAACCTAAGTTGAAAAGGCCCCAAATTTCCAGTTTAGTGATTATTAGGAAAAGAACAAGGTAAAGAACCAAGGTCAAGAACTGAGTCTAGGGACTGTGCTACTTTGCCCAGTCAAGTACTCTCCCCACACAGGTTGCTTCAAACTTAGGGTGGAATAAGCTTTTTATTAGGGTTTGTAAACTGACATAGCCAAGAAAAACGCCTCTGAAATAATACACGTATGCTTCCTTATTAAGAGTGTGTTTCACAGGTTTAGATCAATATGACAGATTTTTTTTTTTTGCTTTTGAATTACAGCCTGTTCAATAGAATTATGAGAGGTGAAAATAACGCCATTAAGTATCTCCAATCTCATCTCACACTCGTCTTGTCTTCCCCTGGCCTCGCTGGGCTCCTGGAGGGAGTAACTCCAGGGATTCTGCATCTCTGCCATTTCTCGCTGCTAGTTTCTAAGCTCTCACATTGGACTGCAGATTACTACCCAGGCTTAATATTCATAGATGCATTCCCCGTCTAACCTGAATCAATAAATCAGGCAACCTGCATTATTTGAGGCTTCAATAAAGACTAGGAGTCAACAAAAATAGCAAGGAGCTGAGGAAAAGCAATAAAATTCAATGCTTAACACTGACTGGTTTTGACCAGCCTTGGCTGCTTCATCTGAAAGGTTTAAAGAACAGCAACAAAATCCCAGACGGTTCTCAGAAATGCAACACACTGTACTGCCTGCGTGGACTTAATGTTCAAGTGATCAAAACCTGTGTCACAGGTTAACAGGAGACAAACTCCCAGCCCTGAGCAATATGCCATTGTTGCTGCCAAGACGTCGAATTTCCTGGAGAGCTGTGTTTTGTGTTTTGGCCTGAGATTTAAAATTCCCTCCAGGTCAGGCCGAGACTTCCCGCCGCATGGCAGCGCTTCCTGCCACTGCCAGCTGCTTCCAAAGCTCTGGGGGGCTCTGAGCCGGCCCCCATGGGTGGCGCGCCCCGCGGCGAGCAGACTGGACGTAGGAAAATCCACATTCTTTACGGGCTCCAATTTCCTTTTCAGCCCAAAGACGCTGTTGGCCGTGAGCACGGGCCTTGGGGCACACGCCCAGCGCTGACCAGAGAAGCCAACGGGTCCATGAAATCCGTTCTACCGGCAGCCGCCTCCCGCCGGACACGCGCGGTCTTCTGCACTGCGGCCCGGCCGGGACGGAAACCGTCGCCCGCCCCAGAGCTGAAGCTGCGACGGCCGCCCCCGCCCCCGCGGCCCGCCCCGGCGTCCCAGTCCCGGGGCCACGGCCAGGAGCGCCCGCCGACGCCTCGAGCCCGACCCCCGAGCCCGGGGAGCACGCGGCCCGACGGGCGCCCCCAGCCCCGGGCGGCCGCGGCGAGGAGCGCGGGGCGCGCGCCGGGAGGCGAGGCCCGGGCCGGGGCGGCCGCGGGGTCGGCGGGGCGGGCGGGCTCGGCGCCGCGCATGCCGGGAGCGGCGCCCGCGGCGCGCCGGTTGCGTCGTCCCGCCGGCCGCCCTCCGGGTCGCCGCGAAAGGGCCGCCCGCCGCTCCTCTGCGGGCGCCGGGCCGCGCTCCCCGAGCCGGATGCGGAGGGCCGGGGGCAGCGCGCCGCGGGGGAGCCCGCCGGCCCGCGCCGCCGAGCGCCCGGACGCCGGGAGCCGAGGGGCGGCCGCCCCGGGCGGCCCCTTTAAGAGGGGGCGGGGCGCCGCCTGCCGTTTGGCCCCCTCCGCGCCCCCCCGGCCGCGGGCTGACAGACCAATCGCCCGGATGGCGCAGGCAAGGCGGGAGAATGCGAACCCTCCGGTCGGGCGGTGGGGGCGGGCCCGGGCCGCCTGGGGGAGGGCGCCGCGCAGGCGCAGACGCGGCCGCGGGGGGGCGGGGCCGGCGGCGAGAGGCTCCCGGCCGGCGCGGAGGGACGGGCGGCCGCGGCCGGCGACGGGCTTGTCATGGCGAGCCGAGCGGCCGGCCGGCCCGGGTAGCCGCGCGGGGCGCCGAGGGGGCGGGCGCCCGCCGCGCGGGGGGCGCCCCTGCCGCTCGGGCCCGGGAGGGCGGGGCCGGGGGCGGTGCCCCGGCCTCGCCCCGCCCCTGGGCTGGTCGCCGCGGGGGCGGGGAGAGCGGGCGGCGGGGGGAGCGGGGATCGGGGGCCGCGGCGGGGCCTCGCGAGCTGCTGCCGGTGTCCCCGCGGCGCGGGGCGGCGGAGCGGAGGCGCCGCGGCGGCCGCGGCCGGTGCATGTGTGGCCGCTGGATGCGGAGGCGGCGGCGCGGCGCGGGGCGGCAGGATGTTAGGGCAGCAGCAGCAGCAACTCTACCCGCCGGCCGCGCTCCTGAGCGGGGAGCGGAGCCGGCTGCTCACCTGCTACGTGCAGGACTACCTGGAGTGCGTGGAGTCGCTGCCCCACGACATGCAGCGGAACGTGTCCGTGCTGCGCGAGCTGGACAACAAATATCAAGGTAGGCGCCGCGGCCGGGCCCCGCCACCCGCAGCGCCGGCCGGGCGCGGGAGCCG
>PVIJ01023524.1:0-14110 GCA_004024925.1 Scalopus aquaticus | reverse complement strand
GCCGCGCCATGTGGGATTCTCCCTAGCTGGGCGTCGAACTCGCGTCGCCACTGCCAACAGCTCCACAGCGCAGCGCTTAACCGCTGCGCCACCAGGGAGGCCCCCCTCTTTTTTTTTTTTTAAAGATTTATTTATTTATGCATACAAGCTGGGGTACAGGCCAGAGATATGGGGTGGTGAGAGGGTTCACCAGAGACAGAGTGGGGAGCAGCACAGGCAGATTGATAGAAATACACTGCTGAGGGGAGCAGCGGACAAGGCAGGAGAGGTCTGCCGCACCATATTGGAATCTCCCTGGCCGGCCTCGAACTTGCGTCGCTGCTGCCGACAGCTCCACAGCGCAGCGCTTAACCACTGTGCCACCAGGGAGGCCCCAATCCCATAAATTCTGTCTCCCCATAAGACCTAAAGCTGAATTCTTGAGAGCAGAAACTATCAGAATACAGAAAGATCATAGAATGAAGATGAAAATGGAAGGTTAAAGAAAGAAAACCCAGTGAGGGCTGCACTTTAATTTTGCTTTTGACTTTTTATTCCTTTAAATTAGTATTTGTGTGGGCCTCCCTGGTGGCTCAAGGGATTAAGTTGCAGTACTATGAAGCTATCCTTAGTCACTGCAGCACTAGTTAGATTCCCAGCCAGGGAGCTTCCCACATGGTGCAGCAGACCTCTCCTGTCTCACCCACTGCTCCCCTCAGCAGCGTACTTCAGTCAATCTGCCTGTTCTGCTCCCCACTCTGTCTTTGGTGAATCCTCTCACCACCACCCCCCTACCTCTGGCCTACATCCCAGCTCTTGTATGCATAAATAAAAAAAATAAACCTTTAAAAAAATTAGTATTTGTGTGTGTCAATAGTTATATGTATGTGTCAATAGTTGACTGTTCCAGTAGTTTAAATTATAGCTTTTGGCTGAACTCTGATATTCAATTACTCCTACTAAATCCTACCATGTACTATGACAAGCTGTCAGACCTTGTAACATCCCCCTTCCAATAGCCATACCAAGCAACTGAATCAGATCTCTATGCTCAAACTGGGTTTTAAAATACCTGGAGAATGATGCTGTCAGTCAGTCTTTTTTTCTGGGATTCACAAAATGCAAGTCGTCCCTCATCTCTTGAACAAATTAAACCAACTGAGCAGTTGACTACAAAGCTCAAATATAAGCCACACATAAGGATCATTACTCTCTGGGAGTTTGCATGCTTTATACATTTATCAAATTATTTTGCAAGTCCTCTCAACACACAAATTTTTTCCTGTGTCATCTTTTACGAACAGAAATAGCACACACAAGACTTCACTGCTGACTCCAAGATTGTGCCATCCACCTTCACACTGCAGACTTAGGGGTTCCTTAAATGTCTTGAACTTGATGTCTGTGAATATAAGTCTTTTTAAGATTTATTTATTTATGCATAGAAGAGCTGAGGTGTAGGCCAGAGGTACAGGGGTGAGAGGATTCACCAGTGACAAAGTGGGGAGCAGAACAGGAGGATCTACTGAAATACACTGCTGTGGGGAGCAGTGGGTGAGACAGGAGAGGTCTGCTGTGCCATGTGGGTTAGCTGAACTCGTGTCACAGTGGCTGATGACAGCTTGATAGCACTGAGACTTTAACCCCTGTGCCACCAGGGAGGCCCCCCCATGAATATAATTTCTAATGGTATTTTGTCTAAGCCAAATCTGACCTTTTCCTTGACCCTGATAAAAGATCAAGAATGCTACTTAACAAATACCGTGTAAGGGTGGTGGTGGGGCTATGTGTACTTAAAGGGGGCTGTGTATCAAGCCTGCTTTGGGTGGTTATTCTTTTGCATACCAATCATATTACCTTAGTTAGTAGTTAGGAGCTATTTTATAATAAATTTGATGTCCTTCCTGTAAATACTACCCAAAGATTTTCTTTTTTAAAGATTTATTTATTTATGCATACAAGCTGGGGTACAGACCAGAGGCGTGGAGTGGCAAGAGGGTTCACCAGAGAGAGAGTGGGGAGCAGAACAGGCAGCTCGATGGAAATACACTGCTGAGGGGAGCAGTGGGAGAGGCAGAAGGGGTCTGCCGCACCATGTGGGAATCTCCTCGGCCGGGTGTTGAACTCCTGTCGCCGCTGCCGACAGCGTAGCACCTAACTGCTGCGCCACCAGGGAGGCCCCTACCCAAAGATTTGTTAACTGATCATTGTGCATGGCATATAGTAGGTGCTCAATATATATTTATATATATCTGAACCTTTTTTGTGTCTCATTTTCCTCATATGAAAAGCAGATAACAAGGCCTACCTAAAGGAACTGCAGCAGAATCAAAGAGGCTTGTAGAAATCACTGAACAAAAAATATTTGTCCTTTATTTCCTTGAGGCTAGGTCTGTCAGTCCCCTGGAAGGACCCAAGAAAGAGTCCTCCTCCCCTCATGAGAAGGCTCTGCCCAGGAAGGTCTTTGAAGTCCCATAATGTCCAGACCCTCTGGTTGCCCCAACTCTGTTCCTTCCTGTTTTCCTCCTCAAACAGTTGGGGGAGGGATACTCGCGGGACTAGTCCTGGTGTCACAGGAATCCAGCTGGATTCAGGCAGGCCAGCTGCCTCAGGCAGGAGTTAGGTTTTTGAGTAGAGAGCAATTCCAGCAATGATGAAAATTACCCAAGCCAGGGACAGTTGTGCAAATGGTGGCCTTTAATACTGTGAAAGACCATGCAGAGTGACAGTATAGGACCAAACCTTCAGAGGGTGGTGCTGAGCCAGCCTCTCACAGGACCCTAAAATCTGATCCAGTAACAGAATAAATCAATTATTTATTTACATTTATGCTTTTCCTGGAAACCCAAGGGAGGTCTGAGGTCCAGGGCCATTTCTCCTTCCTTTTTCTCCCTCCCTTCCTACCTCCTTCTCACCTTCTTTCACTTCCTCATTTCTTTCCCTTCTTGCCCCTCCTTTCCTCTCATATACCTTTTTCTTCTCTATTTTCTCCCCACTCTTCCACCATGTATCTACCTTTATCCTTCCAAGACTACCTGCCCAGGCCCTCAGCCCTGCCTTCCTCAGGTTTAACCCCCATGGATAGGGAAGCAGAAAGAAGTCTTCAGATCAGGGAGCACTTATTGGTGTTCTTCTTGTCACAAGTTTTCAACTCAGTGCTGGGGAGCTTGTTGCTGTTTCCCTAGAGGGAGAAGGGACAGAGGTCAAGATGGGAATAACTGGCTGGAGAATGAGCCTATGGACTGTTTGAAGGGGTCTTACCCTCCTGGGAAGTCTCAGCACTACTTCTCTCCTCGGTCCTAGTACACACACACACACACACACACACACACACACACACACACCTCAGCTGAAGTGACTCACCGATCTCCGGCCTCCTGACTTGAGCAAGATGTCCCGGGCCAGGGAGCTAAAGGCCTACCAGGAAAAGGAGAATGGTCAGGACAGATTGCAGGGGAAGCTCAGTCTATCTTCCAATACTCCATCTCTCTGGATAGTGGGGTGGGTGAGGTTTGTCTCACCTCATCCACATTCATACTGGATTTAGCACTTGTCTCAAAAAACCGGATTCCATGTTCCCGAGCCAACTGTAGGGGGCGATGTGGGAAGAGAGTTGGACAACAATAGCCAAGTTCTTCCCAGTGAATCCATCTTGGCCCTCCCAACCCAGTTCTAGGATATTGTGCAGCCTGGCTCTTACCTTATCAGCCTGCTCCTTCTGTACCTTCCTCTTGGCCTCCATGTCACATTTGTTCCCCAGCAAGAGGCGCTCCACCCCCGCTGAGGCATTCTGGCAGCAAAAGGGTAAGACAAGTAAAAGTTGGGTGCTGCTCATACTCACAACCCCCTGCATCTTCCAGGCTATACCCTGTTCCCCCATCTCTGTGGAAGAGTCCTCACCTTTTTTTTTAATTTTAAAGATTTATTTATTTATTCATACAAGCTGGGGGTGCAGGCCAGAGGTGTGGGGTGGTGAGAAGATTCACCAGAGACAGAGTGGGGAACAGAACAGGCAGATCAACAGAAATACACTGCTGAGGGGAGCAGCAGGCGAGGCAAGAGGGGTCTCCTGCGCCATGTGGGAATCTCCCCGCCAGGCATCGAGCACAGCAGCTGCCCACAGCTCCACAGCACTACACTTAACCTGCTGTGCCACCAGGAAGGCCCGAGTCCTCACCTCTTTGATGCTCTTCATCCAGTTCTGAATATTTTCAAAGGATTTCTCATCTGTGATGTCATATACTAGGATAATGCCCTGGAAGATGGCAGAGCTCACAATGAAGTCTTGGACCACATTTCCCTGTTTAGGTTTCCCACTACTCTCTAAGCAATCCTGCAAGTTCTATGCAAGGTCTAATCAGTAGGCCACATGGGGCCTCTGCAACCTACTCTGTTGCCTCCCCCCTCCCCTCTCAACCCTGCGCCTTTGTACTCATACATTCCATTACCTCACGCCTCATCCCTTGCCCAGACCCACAGCTCATACCATGGCTCCGCGGTAATAGGCAGTAGTTATCGTCTTGAATCGCTCTTGGCCAGCAGTGTCCCTGAAGAGGTGGAATATTTCATGGGGTGGGAGAGAGGGGAGGTTTCTTCAAAGCGAGAATCCCGTCCCCCACCCCCAAGAATTTAGCTTTTGCGATAGGGTGGGGCTCTAAGGAACAGAGTCAGGAAACAGTAAAGGAGGAAGAGGTGACGGATCCTGGGCTGACAGATATGGTAGTCACCTCTCCTGTTTATTAATTTAATGGTCCCTGCGTGCCAAGCACCATGTATCATTTTATATGTGTGTCATTTTATCTAATCTTCACTCTATTCTTGTGAGATATGTTTTGTTGTCCTTATTTTACCAATGAGGAAATAGATCTGGAGAGGCTAATACCTAGTGAAATTCACGTGGCAGGTAACAGAAAGAGAATTTGAACTACCATCTGATCTTCCCAATGGCGTCAAAATGCCTCTGCTAAGTCTTGGACCACTTATATCAGTTTCCAGGTTCCTATGACAGGTCAAACGTTTACACATCTCCCCATAATTTAGAGAAAGCACTACACTTAGAGTCAACTCTGAATTCTGCTATTGCCATTTAACTCCTCAGAGCCTGTTTCTACATTATACAATAGCTCAATAGACATTTTTAATCAAGTTCAAAGACTGCTCTGAAACTGGAATAGGCAGGACAATTATAAAAGGGCTAAAAATAGTTGAGAGAGCAGGAAGAGATGGAAGGACATCTGAGTGAGGTGAGAAATGAATTCAGTGCTGGAAGGAGCAATGGGGAAATGGAGAGAAATGAAGCAAAACAGAAGGAAGAGGGTTATGGCAAGTCAATGAGGAAGTTCTATTAGATGGCCTGGAGGATTCACTCACCAGACTTGCAGTTTGATCTTCTTTCCCTCTATATCTACAGTGCGGATCTTGAAATCAATTCCTAGGGGTAGAAGGTTGCCCATTGAAGTTGAAACGTGTGTGTGTGTGTGTGTGTGTGTGTGTGTGTGTGTGTGTGTGTGTGTGTAAAAGCATGTGGTGGAGAGGCACTGGGGAACTAATCTTGTTGGAAGTATAAAACTAGGAGATATTCCCCAAAGCTGTATTTGTATAGCCAGTGTATTGTTTTTACTTAGATTTTATGGATTTGGGGAAGAGAAGGTGCTGAAAATTAAGGGCTTAAGGCCGTTAAGACAACTCAGGTTCACTCACCATGCCAGTTAACAACTCAGTTTAGCTTGTCTCTCCTAAAATACTTTTTTTAAAGATTTATTTATTTATGCATACAAGCTGAGGTACAGGCCAGAGGTGTGGGGTAGCGAGAGGATTCACCAGAGACAGAAAGGGGAGCAGAACGGGCAGCTCGTCGGAAATACACTGCTGAGGGGAGCAGCGGGCGAGGTAGGAGCGGTCTGCCGCACCATGTGGGAGTCTCCCAGGCCGGGGCGTTGAACTCACATCACTGCTGCTGACAGCTCTTAACTGCTGTGCCACCAGGGAGGCCCTCTCCCAAAATATTACTTTCAGATTCCTTTTCCCTTCCTTTTCCTTAGAACCCTCTAGTCTTAGTACCCCACCCATCCTTCTGACCCTATAGGGTAAAGAATGAAGAAAAACATAGCTGATGCCTATGTGAATTAGAGAGCCAGGCTTGAAAATGAGAAAGTCTAGGGCCTCCCTGGTGACACAACGGGTTAAGTCTCAGCACTATGAAGCTATGCAGAGCCTCTGCAGCATGAGTTCGATACCCGGCCAGGGAGCTTCCCATATGGCGCAGCAGACCTCTTCTATTTCGCCCACTGCTCCCCTCAGCAGTGTATTTCAGCGGATCTGCCTGTTCTGCTCCCCACTCTATCTCTGGTGAATCCTCTCACCACTGCTAGCCCCCCCCCCACACCTCTGGCCTATACCCCAACTTGTATGCATAAATAAATAAATCTTAAAAAAAAGAAAGAAAGAAAGTCTAAAGCTAAACAAGAGTCTCCCTGAGACTGCACTAGGAAAGAGGGTCATTTTCCTTCCCCTTCTACCAGAATTGTCTTGAGGCTTTCCTTGTCTTATTTCCCAGGCCAGTGAAGATTAAGAAAGATGAGGGGAGGAGAGAAGAGACAATGTTCTTAGTGGAAACTTGGGCACCTCCCCCAAGCCTCTTGAGAGCCCCAGGGAGAAGGCTGAGTCACCAGGCTGACTCAGAGACCCTAAAAGTCCCCTAGCTCCCACCTTCCCCAACAGGCTGACTGCATACTCATGATCACAGTCCTTGGGTTACATTCCAGCACACCCAGCCACTCTGTTCAAGTCTCCCCAAATTCCTGTTAAGTTAATGAGCAGGGAGACTGGGAAATAGAGGCTAAGGCGAGGATGCACTGGGAGAGTCTGGAACTCTCTTGAACAGAAAGAGGCTAGCAGAATTGGGAGAGAACTGTTTGGGAACAAGGAATACAGGAAATGTGGAGAGTGGATTAATAGTTCTAGGTGATTGGGGGGTAGGGCAACAGGCACAAAGAGGGAACTAGAGAAGGGTTCATGTGCATTTGGAGAGGAGATGGTAACAAGAAAATGAGGGGCTGGCCAAACCAGTCAGTCACCTGCAGGTCTCAGAGAGGTTAGTTAGGGTACCATCCAGAAACATGGATGGGGGATGGGTCTGAGACAGAGGTGGAGCGCTGGAGTTTAGAAGTCTCATTTTAGAGGCACTGAAAAGTGGGATCACTAGTAAACCATAAGGCTGAGGCTGAGGGCATGGGGGAGTTGGGTGTGGGATATGGCCAGTGGGCTCACCGATGGTGGAGATGTAAGTGTTGTTGAAGTTGTCCTCTGCAAAGCGAATGATCAGACAAGTCTTGCCCACCCCTGAGTCCCCGATCAGCAGCAACTTGAAGAGGTGGTCGTAGGCTTTGGCCATGGCGGACACTGGGGGAGCCGGGGGAGGGGTGGGGAGGCGCCGGGCACCGGTAGGCGGGATTGGAGGGTTGGCAGACAGCGCGGCCCGGAGCCCAGGCCAGGAAGAAGTTTTCCTCTCTCCCCGCCCAAGCTCCGGGAATGAGCAGAGGCGGCACTGCTTCGGGCCCCACCTCCTGCCCGCCCACCCCTTTCGGCTGGCCAAAGAGGCCAGCCAGCCCAGCCTTCGGCTCTCCGGGCTTTCTCTTTCCTGCCGAGGCTGGCCTGTCTCCCTCGCCATTTCCCACAACTTTCTGCTTACTACGTTCACCTCCTTTCACCTCTCTTGACCTCACTCTTCCAGTCTAAGATCAGAGATGCTGGAGTTAAAGTAGAGGTTTAACCAGCATGACCAGGGGAAAAGGAATGGTAGGGAAATTAGGGGAAGGAAAATATTCGGGTAATGCAGGTGAAGGCGGGGATGGCACTAGGAGTTGACAAAAATTAAGAGCTGATTTTTGGAGGGTTTATTCAAAAAAGACAGAAGACTTCCGGAGGCAGTACTAGAAATTGGAGTTAGTTAGTCCTCAGTTTTAGAACCCCAACTTTTGAAGAAAGCGCTATGTCCTGGAGTAGGAGGTGTTTGGTTTTTTCAGTCTGCCCTCTGGTGGACCAGAGTGGAAATTAATTATACTACACAATTAGCCCCACCCTACCCCAATTCTCACTCTCCCCACTAGCCTTTTCATAGCTAATTGCTGGAGCTTCTTTTGCATCAGCCTTCCTTCCGGGACCCTGTGTGTGATATCGCTAAGAAACTAGGTCAGGAAGACAGAGCTTAGCACTACTAGTGTTTGGTCTCTGTTTTAATGAGGCCCAGAGAATCCTGACACTGAACCCGCTACGAATGTGCAGCCTTAGCAACCAGGAAGCTGAAGAATGGAGAACATAGCTATAAAGAAACAAATTTATCTTTGCCTTTGGAAAAAGCTATTCAAAATACCTGACTTTCTAACAGTAAGTCAAATGGTCCTTGTGTAAGGATAGTACACTGGTTGTGAGAAGGCAGCTTTTGTCATTTATCTCTGTCACCTTTAATGTCCATGTTTGTCTCATCTCAAAGCATAACTCGCCAATCCTCTTTTGTCCATTCTTTCACCTCCCAGTATGCTTTAAGGTGTATTGTAAACTGAGTTTTCTCTATTTTCACTTCACTTTCTCTCATTGAAATTTACTCGTCAATTTTCATGGATTGTACTGATAAAATTTCATCAGTTCTTTTTTCATCTTATTTTGCCTGGATCTGCACTTTTCATGCCCCACAATATATTATTCTTGCTCACCTCTCTAAACAGTACTTATGCTGGTGTATGCCTCCTGTCACTGGAACTTCATCACCATAGAAGTCTCTCCTAAGCTCTCAGAGCTTTGGCAACAATTATGGAAGTCTCATTTGGTGTGGATTTTATATTCCAGGGCTCTTCTCTCAGCCTAGGATGCTTTCTCCCCAGACCCTTAATGTCACCTCTTCAGAGATTTTTCTGACCTATCAGTGGTGTGCTGGACCAGTTTATGCACATCTCTTAAGACTCCATGACTAAAAATACCACTTTGGTAGTTTGAAATCTGCCATGGTGAGAGTATTTAACCCCTGGAAGTTAGCACAGACAAGTCAGGGCTTTCCTCCAGGGAGCCAGTTTTTAAACTTTTGCCAGCACATTCCTGACTGGGCTCACATGTCCTGCCCCATCCCTTTCCTTTGCAGTTAGCCAGATCTCCAGATGCTACTTGGGTTATCCCCATTCCTCCTTCATGAAGAATGGACATGCTAAGCCTTTGGTCATTATTGTAGATGATACTTTGGTCTTCATTTTTCTTTTTTTTTTTAAGATTTATTTATGCATACAAGCTGGGTTTTAGGCCGGGGGTGGGGTGGGGTTGGGGGTGAGAGGATTCACCAGAGACAGTGGGAGCAGAACAGACAGACTGACTGACATACACTGCTGAGGGGAGCAGTGGGTGAGACAGGAGAGGTCTGCTGCACCATGTGAGAAGTTCCCTGGCCAGGGTTCGAACCTGTGATCGAGCTTGTGATTGAACTCGTGCTGCAGTGGCTCTGGATAGCTTCATAGTGCTGTGCTTAACCCATTGCGCCCTGGGAGGCCCTGATCTTCATTTTTCTTCATTCCCTGTCAACATTATCAATGCTGCCAAGATTAGAATCTTGGAAAGGCAGTCCTGCTGAAAATGTGGAAAAATGATACGGGAATGTCAATGGGCAGAGTCTTTTTTTGAAAACAGCTTAGTAGTATGTAGGGTAAATGAGAATTATCAGGTTTTTCCGCCCTCCCCTCAATGATGGACCTGTGCAGGCCTACACACATGCCTGATGGCGGGCACATGGAGTAGCGTGTGGGCATGCGTGAGTGGGCACACCTGGGCCAAAGGGCTTATATGCAGCAGCAGAGAGCGGGTGGCGGCAGCAGCAGCAGCAAGACCCCAAGATGCCAGAGAGCCCCAAGAGAGTGAAGATTTGCAGGGGGCTGGGAGCCCTGACAGCCTGCCCACTCACCCCACTTGCCTACCTTGTACCTGGTTGCGTCTCTACAAGAAACCAACAAAAAGTGTAAAAAGGCACCGAGTGCTCCAGGACTTGTCTTTGACCCACCTGAATCAATCATAGGGAACCCGACCTGGTGCCAGGCTGGCACAGTAGGCTGGCACGGCATAGTCCTTGAGACAATTTAAGATCTCTGTTCACTTTCCTGTCTATAAAAATGTGTATAACAATAATATAACCTTATGGAATTGTAAAGCAGTCAGGGAAGTTCACATAGTAGGCATAATAAAAGCACTTGATTTTAATATCCGAAAGAGCAGGTTTATTATAAAAAGGGGTAGATCAAAGGACACTTGCACAGACACAAGCGAGCACTAAGAGTGCCCCTGAATGGGACAGGTTTGCTAAAAGTGAGCCCTGCACAGACACAGGCTGGCAGCCTTGGGAGGAGGACTGCCTCTGCCCCTTTGTAAAGGGAGAAGAGTGGTCAGTGAAGAGAAGCACCTGCGCAGACACAGGTGGGCAGAAGAGTTGCTGCAAAGGCCTTTGTTATTAATAGAGGATTGTGCGGAGACAACAGAATTTAACAATGGTTAACCCTAGGGAAGGGTGGAAGTGGAGAAAATAGGACTTTCTTTTTTAATGTTTACATTTCTGAATTGTTAGAAAAGGGCAAGTTAAACCAATTGACATTGAAAAGTAAAGACATTGAAAAGTCCTGAACATGGGACTTACTCTCGCTGGTGTTTTTCTCAGCACTTTCTACTTATCAGGCTCCAGTTGTCAACGTGTGCGCTAAATTTTAAGTGCCCATTTATCTTTCGGTAGCGAACACAGCCTTTCTTAAGACAGCAAGCTCTCAACATGGCGACACATAAGTATCACTAACATTTAGGGACCTTTTGAAAATGGCAGCCCCAGTGCCCATCTAGCCTTAGAGGACCTTCCCAAGATGGCGACATAAGTCCTAGACGTCACTTCCTGTCGGATAATGTATATATGGAGCAGGATTTCCGCTTTCGCTCCTTTCCGGCGGTGACGATCTCCCCACGAGAACATGCCTGTGAGTTCCTTGGTCCAGGTTTCGGCGGAGTTCTCGCTCTTCTGCCTGTACGCTCCCCTCACAGACTGGTCTCGGATCGCAGAGGGTCTTCATTTTCCCTCCGCACTTCCTAGGACATTAGGACATTAACTACAGGGTGCGCTGAGGCCCGCGGGGTCCCCCTGCATAGACGGAAGCGGAGCGGAGATAAGATGGCGGCCCAGCTGCGCAGACACCAGGGGCGGCGAGGGGCGAGCTCTCCCCGGTGTGTGGCAAAGGGGGCTGTTTTCGATTAACCCATTTTCACCTTTGGTTTCTAAATCTGCGTTTCTGCCTCTTTTAGCTCGCAAAGGATCTCCTTCATCCCTCTCCAGAAGAGGAGAAGAGGAAACACAAGAAGAAGCGCCTGGTGCAGAGCCCCAATTCCTATTTCATGGATGTGAAATGCCCAGGTGAGGACAGAGCTTGCAATAGTGGGGAAAGCACCGGACCCAGGAATTGAAGAAGTTGTGTGATCTGAGCTTTAGAATTCGAATGTATGACAAAATTTTGCATCCTAGGAATGACCCAAGGGTGATCGCCCATCGATAAAAATGCTAACATTTCTTTGTGGTAGAAAGCACTGAGATGATAAGTTGGGCTTCTGTTTTGGTCATTTATGCACTTGGAAAACTGGCCATTTCCTATTTCTTGAATAATTGTTAAATACTTTAAATAATTGTTAGTTACACGCCACTCCCCTTAGAAGCTCTATGATGGTAGTCACTGGTTACAGATAAAACCCATCCACGGGGCAGATAATGCAGATTGTTTCAGAGTGACTTGAATGTACACTAAGAACCAGGTAATTAAATTCAGGACTGTAAATTTTAAGAGTTTACATTGAACATGAATGGCTTGACAGTACATGTTAGCATGCATTTGAGTGAAAAAAGGCATGAAAATAAAACACCTTGCTACTTGATATTTTTTTCAGGATGCTATAAAATCACCACCGTCTTTAGCCATGCACAAACAGTAGTATTGTGTGTTGGCTGCTCCACTGTCCTCTGCCAGCCTACAGGAGGAAAAGCAAGGCTTACAGAAGGTAAAATAATTCTTTCAGTGTCTGAAAGAGGGCTTTGAACTTAACAATGAAGGGGATCCTGTGTATCAGATTCTCTTGTAAAGATGGTTGGATTTGATACTCTTCCCCTCTTCCCAAAGTATTACCTGAAATGACTTATTTTAAAGCACTGTGGTCTAAAGCTGGGATGGATGGCTGGTAAAGCGGGCTTCATATAATAGCTGAAGGTGATAAGATCTTTTTGTAACTAGGTTGTAGCTGAAGGAGTTGGGGAAAATGAAGGTGTAGCTTTGGGGTGGATGGATCATCAGTCAAGCATCTTGTTTTGTGGGAAGTGGGTAAGTAGAGTGCTGTCAGTTAACCTCTGAACTTTTTTCTTCCAGGATGCTCTTTCAGACGGAAGCAGCACTAAAAGTCCTCTGAATCAAGATGAATGAGAAACCATCCTAATAAACACGTTTTGGATACATCCTGTTTATTGTCTTGTTTTACTGCTAGGAAGTTCCTACCTCAAGTGTTCAGGTGAAGCCAGAGGAGTGGACTACTAGAGTCATTCGATGAGGGCAAGTAAGTGGCCAAGTACTTGTCCATTTGGGGCATTCTATCCATTTAGATTCACTGATACATATTTGGGGTTATTTATATTAAAAATAACCCTGGAACACTACTTAAATGAGATTTTTATTTTTATGGTTTCTTAGAATTAACTGTTAAATGGTCTTAAAAAAACACAATCCAACAGAACACTTAAATACGTAAAAGCATGGGAGCCTTTTATTTGTACTTCTAAGAAACCTTATTTGGAGGTTGATGAGTGTAGAGATGAGTGCTTCTAGGCACTGGTCTAGGGCTAGAGATTTCCACTTTCCTTCAGTTAAGGGGACTTGTCCAAGAGAAGGTTAGTGCCTTATACTCCATAGCCAGTGTTGTAGCCGACTCTGGGCTGGTGGGGGTTGTGGACTCATAAGGAGAGGGGGATATCGTTTGGAGGTATAAGAACCTAGAAGAGGGAAGGTAGAGGTGATAGGTAAATAAAGCATGTATATCTGAGCTGGTCAAAGATAAAGGTTAGTGATTTTACCTGGTTGTGGTGTTATTGGAGTTGGTACATAAATAACTGGAACTGTCTGTATCTTGTTTAGGAAGGCACTGTATGCTGCAGGGAAACAAGGGAGATAACACCAGAAAGTCAGATCGGTTTTCATTGGAGGCGGGCCATGAGGGGTAACATTAACTCCAAAATGAGACCTCACTGTTGCTGTAGAAAAGTAGTAATGGTTCAAATTGAAAAAAGAAAAAAAACTTTGCAGTTAAATTACAGGGAATTTTGTTTCAGTAGTTTTAGAGATATTTTAACTTTTGGGTAAAAGATGAGGAAATGTAGATGGGAGACAACAGTGGTGCTTGTTAGTCATCAACAGTTACATATTTTAGCAAAATTAGCCATTATCTCAAGGTTTAGAAGTGGTTCCCATTTCTGTGTGATACACCACATCAGTTTATTCTTAGTAGTTGGACAGGAACTTTCCTTGGCATAGGGAGGCTGTTTCAGTTTAAACTGTCATAAATTAGATGTGATAAATGGCTAATTTTCATCCTCATTTAGTTTGTGAAGTGAAATAAAGGCAGTTTCCAAGTCAAAAGTCTACGGTGCTGAATATAAAGACTCCTTACCTAGAAAGATGAAAGCTGTCGATGCCAACATCGCAAAGAGGGTAAAGAGGAGGACCTGGTAAGAACCCATGAACTTCTGGAAGACACCTGAATCTTCACATTGATCTGTGCATTGGTCAGAATATAACAAGATGATTGCTTGATAACACATCCAGGGCAGATGGAACATTTAAAACCTTGGGAGCGCATAAGAGTATCTAGCCAGAAGCATCATGTAAAACCTTACCCTGTAGAGAACTCTTAAGAGAGTAGAAGAGGTGAACTATATGTGGCTCACATACCTGTTTTGGTTCCTGTCGCCAAAGTAATAAATTACCTCCAAGTCTTGAGCCTCTTTATTTCTTCCTCTCAACTTATTAAAAGGATATTTAAGATGTCTGTTAACATTTCTTGTGCACTCCAGATGACATGCTGTCACCA
Source organism: Scalopus aquaticus (assembly GCA_004024925.1). Classification (NCBI taxonomy): domain Eukaryota; kingdom Metazoa; phylum Chordata; class Mammalia; order Eulipotyphla; family Talpidae; genus Scalopus; species Scalopus aquaticus. The sequence continues at coordinate 1 of PVIJ01023524.1, read as the reverse complement.
T
>PVIJ01023523.1:0-14114 GCA_004024925.1 Scalopus aquaticus | reverse complement strand
GAAAAAAAAAAAAAAAAAAAAAAAAAAAAAGGGAGAGGAAAGAAAAGGGGAATGGAGATGAAGAAAAGTAGGAATGAAGGACCAAGAGAAAAAGGTAAGTTAAAAGTTAAAAAAAAAAGGGGGGGGATAATAATAATAAAATAGTAAAAAATAAAATAAAATAATAATAAAGAGAATGAAAGGGATAATAATAATAAACTAGTAAAAAAATAAAAAATAATAATAAAGAAAATAACGTATTGGGGAGATGCAATTTGGAGTTCTGTAGTCCTTTTGCTCTTAGGTTCTGGGGTTTCTGGTTGGGTCCCCTGCTGGGGTTCAGCCCCTCCTTTCCAGTGACATATGTTTTTGTCTTGTTGTTGCTGCTGTCATTAGTCCTTGCTGGGAGTCTTTCTATTCTTTCTCCCCTCTCCCCCCCCTTTCCTCTGATGTTTGCCTGGGGCTATTCCTGCCCCTAGGGTTATGTACGACACTAAATTTCAAAGACAAAGAGAGAATGTAGTCATCTATGAGGAGTAAATATCAAGTAAGCTTTGACTTTCCTACAGCTATAATACTCTGCTGAAAGATGGTAGAGAGATATCAGGTCACCAGGGAAAAGACCATATACCCCAGGGATTTTTCATTGTCAAAGTAGTTACATGTCTCTTAGGACAGGGACCCTAGCTGACTTTCCATACTTCTGCTCCCAGTTCTACAGACCCAATCTGAGATCCAATTCTGGGCCTTGACACTCTATTCTCTCTGACAGGAGCCCAGAAAACTACAGCCAGTTTCCTGGATTTCTAAGTCTCACCAGCCCTGTGTCTCTATGGCTGAGTTCCACTCATCTGGTAGAACAGCCTAATTTGATGTCCATATATCAAATTGTATTCCAGAATTTTGACGGGGAATGGCAGAATCCTTCAAATACCAGCTCTAGTCAGAACTCCTTCATAATCTAGACTCTTGGACATTGTACAAAACTAACTTCACTAGAAGTCCTTTGGCAAGATATATTCCTTGGCTCCAGCAAAACTAAACAGTAGGAAGGAGTTCACACTTGGCATGCGACCCACACATTAGGGAGCTGATTAAAGGCTCAGAAAAAAAGTGTTAAAATTGTTTTAGTTTTCTAGGGCTATACATGAATGCTTAGTGTTCATAATTTTAAGCATTTAGATAGTATTTATTTTTTTAAAGATTTATTTATTCATGCATACAAGCTGGGGTACAGGCCAGAGGCGTGGGGCGGCGAGAGGGTTCACCAGAGACAGAGTGGGGAGCAGCATAGGCAGATCAATGGAAATACACTGCTGAGGGGAGCAGCGGGCAAGGCAGGAGAGCTCTGCAGCACCATGTGGGAATCTCCCCCGCTGGGCATCGAACTCCTGTCGCAGCTGTGCCACCAGGGAGGCCCAATTTTAAGCATTTAAATAGTATTTAAATGTTATGGTCTTAATATACATTTTTATTCATTTTGAGATGTTTAAACTAAAATAGTAGACTATAATACTTACAATTTTAAAAGCAAACATTCAAATAAAATGAATAAAACTGAATACTTAGGTAGAATGTAATCAAAGTTCAATCACAAACTCCATTTGGGAAGGAGTTTTAAATCTTTACACTTAGATAAGAATTGCTGACAAGAGCTCTGTGAAGGGCAGATGTGTATTAATAAAACAATGATAACTATTCTTGATTAATAAGGAATCACTGAAAACAGTATCTATATGACTTACTTTTTTCTATGTAGGAATTACTGTTTCTTATATTTTAAGTGGGAAAATTTTGAGCCAATATTTTTCAATGATATTTAGAATTGTCTACTATAATTTGAAATGGTCACAACCACTGGCTCAATAATTCTATGTCTAGAAATGTATCCAACAGAAAATATTTACAGACATGTACAGAGACACATAACAACACTATTGAATTTTTTATAAAACTAAAAATTTGGAAGTGAACCAAATGGTCCTCAATAAGGAATTGGTGAAACAAATATGGCAGACTAAATGGACTAGGCAATATTATATAAAAAGACGTCCAAATGTATTTCACAGTAAAAACAAAAAAGTAGAGCTAATTGTGAAAAGGCATATGCAGCACTATTCCCATTTTTATTAAAAATCCATGTTCCTACCTATTTAAATAGATATTCTTATTTTGTGTTTTTCATCAACCTTTTGATTTGAATATACTATTAATTTAGTTATTAATAATTTGTACATATAAATATCTTATATATAAATATAGCTAATATTGGTAATTTCTGTGGAGCAATACAATAACTTTTTGTGTGTTTTACAATAGTATAGTACTTATACATTTATATTTTCACTCCAATAAGAAAAATAAAGGTTCATAAATATTTTAGACTGTTCCATTTGCCTTTACTACAGCATTTTCTTACAGATGAGGTTTCTGTAAAAGATGAAATTTGTGTAATGCTTCCAGTACAAGAATAATTCTGAAAATGTCACTTCTCTATTCAAACCCCCATTATGCATTGAATTGTGTTTTCCAAAAATTCTTACATTGAAGTTCTAATTCTCAGTACCTCAGAATATGAACTTAGAAATAGGATCATTGCAGATGTAACTAGTTAAGTTAATGTGAGGTCATTAGGGTGGGCTCTAATCCGATATGATTGGTGTTCCAATACAAAAAGGGGAGATTGGGACACACACACACAGAGGACACCAAGTGACAATAATGACAGAGATTAGGGTGATGCAGCAACAACAACAAAAAGCCCAAAAAAAGCAATTTTGCCATAGGTACATTGATACAAAAAAGAATAAAACAGTTAAGTTTCTAGAGCATATTTCTAGTTCCAAAAACATCAGCAAACATCTAAATAAGGACCCAAACATTTCCAATATTAAACAACAATTTGTATGCATTCATTCATTCATTCATTTTCAAACTGCTTATTCTAGTTCATGTCAAAGGTGGCTGGAGACTATCAGGGTATCTCAGAGAACCAACTCTACACAGGATGTGCGCGCACGCACACACACACACACACACACACACACACACACACACAGCAAGTGAAACCTGCCAGTGAACCTAACACATACATATTTGAAATGAGTCAGAAAGTTAAAGACAGTTACTGGATGGTTTCACTTATCTGTGAAACATAAATAAACAAAAGCATATACTGGCAAAGCACAGCAAAAACAATTCTTAGACTCTGGGAAAATTTTACTGTTACCAGAGGGAACAGGAGGGAGGGGAGGGGGCAGGGGGAGAAAGGGGATAGGACATTGTGGGGAGGCTTGGTGGAGGGTGAATGAAGCATGTGCACACATGGAGGTGTAAAAATGTTACCCCAAAGTTCTATAACAGGTAAACAATTGACGAATGAAAAAATTAAAAAAAGAACAGTTCAACAAAAACAAATTTGCCTCAAGTAAAAAAGAATTCTGCAGTCCCGTGTTCCCTTCTTTGCTCTTTTTTCAACAAATGTCCACTTGAGTTCTTTCAATCTGTAAAATTTCTGCCCATCATCTTGATACAATCAAATCTTATCTCCTTTTTTCATTATCTAGCTTAATGGCAGGGTTTCTCAACCTTGGCATTATTATTGTATTGACATTTTGGGGCCAGGAACTTTTAGGTGGGGGTTCTCCTCAGCATTGGAGGATATTTAGTAGCATCTCTGGACTCTTTCCTACATATTCCAGTTATATCTCCCCCCCTTTCCCAACCCACCAGTAAAAGCTCTCCAGAAATTGCCAAATATCCCTCAGTGTGCAAAATAGCACCTGGTTTGAAATCACTGACTTATATAATGCTCATAATTCCCCTGGGACCAGATGAACACCAAAGGTCTTATTCTGTATTGCCAGTGAGCATCTTTTACTATAGTTGACTCTATTTTCGTATTTACTTTTTCCCCAGGTGAAGGATGAGGAAAAAAGCATCAGAAAAATGAAGACGATTTTTAGAAATAGAATAGATTCATCATATTGTTCTTTGTTAGGCTGAAGGGGAATTATTCAGCACAGCTGTTATTTTAATATTGCCACAAACCTGCTCTATATTAGAAGAGTGAAACAATGATAAAGATCAATGTGTGCTTGTTCTATTATTTCATTGGTCATATGTTAAGGAAAATGACAATCTCTCTCAAGATCTTCCTCATGAAACCCGGGGATTCACCCCTTCTCATTAAGAAAAAAACTTTATAATCCAATGAAGTAAAAAAGCAGTTCTTTAAAATGAGTAACAGCACATTGCAAGGAAGCACCATCCAGCCACATGAAATATAGATAACCTATTCCGATACTTGCAAGCTCCTGGCTGCTGGTACGTAGCCAAAATTTCACTGTGACACTTGGAATGACTGAGTGCATCAACTCTTGATTTCCCACGCTAATGGAGATGAATATATGTGACCTAGGAGGTCTTCAGTCTCCACCCATAAATTCAAGTGTGTGAGAAATTGTGTTTGACTCAACCTAATTTCTGTGTCTGTTACTGCAGCAGAAGTAGGAGTTTGCATAAGTTCTATTAAGTAAATTTAAGACTCTCATCTCTCATAACACTATCTGGGAATTTTGCCATTTCCCTGGGTTTTGCCAAGGAAAGGTGGTGAGTTCTGCCTGTATCAAGGAGGGAGAGAGATGGAAAAGTACAGATGGGGGCCCTTAGGCTAGAGCTCCCAAGTACCATTATACTGGGGGGCTTCTTGTTCCCTCGGGCCCACCCAGACTGGCTTGGCTGTGCAGGCAACACTTAGGCAGAGGCAGGGACAGGCACAAAAAGCTTCTTGGGTCCAGTGAGTGGTGGGTCTTGGTGCCATCGGGTGGATGCTTCCTCTTGACCCTGCAGAATCTGGAAAAGCCCCAGCGAGGGGTCCAGTGGTTCAGAGGCTTGAAGGCTGGGTGCCCGCCCCCTTCGCACCTCTGCAGCCCACCCACTGCGTCATCATTACATCATCTCTAGTTTCCTTTTCTTCTTCCTTTCTTACACATTTTCCAGTCTTTTCCTCCTCATTAGGTAGAAGCAGTTAGCCATGATATTTTTCTTAGTTTGTTTATACCCAGAGACTCTCCATTGTCTTAAAGGTGTAAACAAACAATAAACAAAAGTTTATTGTTAGGAAGTTTCCTGAATTTGGGGTTTTTGGGTTTCATTATTTTTTCCTATTTTCTATTGTTACCGGAACCAAGCTGCCTTAGCAGCTTGGGTGCCTGCAGGAGCGGTGGGGCCTCTTATCCCGCTGCGCCAGAGTCAGTTATGGCAGTTGCTCCTGCCCAGTAATTGCCGTTTTTTGTATGGACCAATCAGGTGCTAGGAGCTGATGGGTTGGTCCAATCAGCTCCAGGATTGAACATGGTCCAATCAGACTTATGGATGGTACTCTGGGAGAGGATATAAGCCAGGACTGGAGGGACCGAAGAAAAGGGAAAAAAAAAGAAAGGATTGAACCGAAGAGGGGGGAAAAGATTGAACCGAACAGAAGACACGACACGACCAGCCCCCAGGAGAAGAAAGACGACGGTTCCAGACTCCGAAGAGAGAAGAGAGAAGTCAGTTCCTGGCCTCTGAGAAGAGAAGAAAGAAGAAAAGAAGCACCAGCAGCCGCCCTCCGAGCAGGAAGAGAAGCCGAAGGACTCTGAAGAGACTGGGCCTCTGGTCCTGTCTCTGACGTAGCCTGAAAGGAGCCCCAGAGGCCTGCACCTGGTGTCTCAGAGGCCTGTTTGTGGGTCTAACCCAGCACCTCCCAAGGAGCTGCCGTCCCCGATGCGTTCTGGGTGAGGCGGCCGCCACCTGAGGCTGCAGCGAGCTCTCTGTTCCCCCGTTTGTACAATAAACCCCATGTTTGCTGTTGTTGTTCCTGTAGCCTGAAGTCTCCTGCAATTGTGCGCGCGGATGAGAAACCACAGACAGTGACCTGTCCTCACATCAGGCGCTGTCCTTTGTTGTATTTGGCCTTTTGGCCTTTTGGGGCTTTTTGGTCGCTCTTGCCGCAGAGCCTGGGCATTTGAGGCCCGTTCTGCCCGATTTCAGTTGGCGACCACAAAGGGACTAGACACCCCTTTGGCCCGATTTCACTATCATGTCACATACTTTTCCCTGTAAAATTGAGCAGAAAGCAACTGCGAAAAGCAGTTTAAATGGCAAGAGTGGTATTAATCATGAGGAGGGAAAACAGACATTTCTAACAAAATTATAATCAAAATATCCGTATGTACTTATTTGACAATGTCTGATACCCAGAAATCTCATTTCAAATACAGTTTTGGAACACATCACGAAGTTTTTCTCTCCTGAATATCTTTATGCATTTCCTTTGAGTTAAAACTATAGTCGTGTTGCTACTGTGTACATAAAAGTTGGCAAGGTTTATACGAGAGCTATCATACATCGGTAATTATAATAAGAAAATATAAAAATCGTACGTCCTAAAATGTCCAATATTTATACCTAGGGAAGACAGGGACACATGTTGTAAAGTGAAATTCATGGATATTTAATTGCATCTCCTGGGTTTCTAGAATTTTTCCCAAAACAGGACAAATTCAAATCACAGAGGGCACTAGTAAGCCTGCTTTCCTATCTCCTGCCAGCAGCTGCTGTTTCTACCAGAAGGCAATGATCTAGGGAACTCATTAATTCTGTTCCCTCCACACCTGAAGTAGGATCTCTTCCAAATGACTTTATCAGTTAAGTCTCTTTGGCTGCAAGCACTAGAAGCCAATTTTAGCTAATTTAAGATTTAAAAGAATGTATTGATTCTCATAGCTAAAAATTCTAGAGCTAGAATGGTTTCAGACAAGTTTGATTAAGACCTCGTCCTTAGGGGCTGCCTGGAAGTGCCTGGCTCTTCCTGCCTCACTTGAGGCAGCAGAGGGGAGAGCGGGCTTTCTCTGCAAGGCCCAGATATGCACTACTGGGCCTTGTGCTGAATCATTCAGTGCAATCATGGAGCTAGAATCATATAATGATCGTCTAGGATTGGGGCCAACAAGTTTTTTTCTTTAAACAGTCAGATAGCAAATGTTTTTGACATGGTAACTGTAGGGAAAATGAAAGAATGATCAGGATTTACTGCCCTAGCACCACTGGTGTTAATGATACACTCCTGCGGTCCTACACGCATGCCTGATGGCAGGCACCTGAAGTAGGGTGTAGGCGTGCGTGAGTGGGCGTACCTGGGCCTGGTGAGGCTGAGCATATAAAAGCAGAGCAGCAGAGAACGGAGAGTGCTGGAGTACGGCAGAGTGTGGAACAGTATGGCGGAGTACAGTGGAATACAGTGGAGAACATCATGGGAACAGCTGAGACAAGAAGTCCGCTTGAACCGATGACGCACCTACCCAGTCTGGGCTGGCTGCAGAACAGTAGGTCACATGGTCTCCGTCTCAGCAATTCAACTTCCACCTGGAACATAATGTAGCCACACAGAAATTAACAAACATGACTACATTACCATAAACTTTATTTATGGATGATGAAATTGGAATTTTATGTAATTTTCAATACCAGGAGATAGTCTCCTTCTGATTTTTGTAACCATTTAGTGACATAAAAACCATTCTTAGCTCACAGGCTTTATAAAAGAGGCATCATGCAGGATTTGGTCCTTGGGTTATAGGTTTGCCAACTTCTACTCTGGGGTATCCATTTAAAGCACATAGACTGACAGTGCAGGAGAAGTAGATCCTCAAAGCAAATTAGAGCAGTGAATGCTAGAATGCTCTGGGGTACACAGTTAATGTGTACCCCAATACTATGATGTTTCATGGTTTTAGGCCACTAAGGCTTCAGGGGATATTGCCCAGAGAACTCACAGACTTCACCCTGAAGCAAAAGCACAATGAGTGGCCACTTCCAGTTCCTCGATGCTGTTCCTAACCAGCTCCCATTCACCACCAGAGTCAGAAACCATATAAATGTCTACCTTCTGTTCCAGAAAAACAAGCAAGACACCATTCAGAATATTTCAGCACATTTTGAACAGGGATCACTCAGTGCTTGTTTCCCAATAAAACCGATACTAAGAAATCATATGGTTTGGGGATATTCCACGTATTCTTTCATTTAGTCAACAAAAATCTAGTTACAAGTCATCAAACATTGTTCTAGGCTCTGGGGATAGAGTAGAGAACCAAAAAGGAAAGAAATTTGCTCTCATGGAACTTACTAATTAAGAGGAAACAAAGAAAAATCAGAATAAGTGTTAGGCAATGTTGAGTGTCATTTTACATACATGGCCAAGGGAAATTTTTCCTGCAAAGATGACCTTAAAGCAAATATTTGAAGAAGAGGGAGGGAGCTCCCCAAAAACCAGGATGAAAGTATTTTCAGGGGACTAGCAAGCACAAAGGCCTGGGGGCAAGAGTATGGCTGGCATTTAAAGTGGGAAGGTTGATGAGAGCAGAGTGAGCTGAGGGTAATGAGAATGAATGAGAACAGAGAAGCAGTAGGAGAAATGTAGCAAATTACAAAAGTTCTTGGGGGTCATGGTATTAACTTTGAATTTGACTCTAAATAGAAGAAATGTAGAAGGATTTTGAGCAGAGAAGACATGATTTCACTCTCTTAAGTGATCATTTTGACTGTATTATACTAACAGAGTGTTGAGGGGCAAAGGTTGGAGGCAGAGAGCCAGGCTAAGAGGCTGTTATTATAACATAGGTGCCTTGGTCCCTACTCTCAAGCAGGTAATATTCCACACGCTGAGGCACAAATCTGCCTTAAAAACAGCAAGTTTCCAAGTGTGGCTGATAATAAACTAAGATATAACATAGCTTTGAAGCACACCCACATCCATGGCCCCAAGCTAGCTGTTTTTGGGCAGATACTTTCATGGGTGCCAGCTGTGGGAGCTGTGAGATAAAGCTGTGTGTGACTGTGGACTGATGCAGTTGCAGCCCCGCTACTCCTTTCTGGCCTGGTCTGCCCTGCATTTTGGCTCGAATGTCCACTACCAGCTGTGTACATTCTCCAAGTTCCTCACTCATCTGTCTTTCCATTTCTGGGGCTGAGGAAAGTTACCCAACAGGAATCATATTTGCCACAAGAGGTAGTAAAGATGTCGCCACCAAACTCTCATTATGGATGAATCTGTAACTTCTCATCATGGGCACAGGGGAAAATTTCCCCAATTCCATTTGGTTTCTTCTAAAGTTGCACGAACAAATTAACATTAGACAGATTAGAGAAAACTCCCAAATTTAAGAACATATGTATGGAGAATTTACATGACTATAAATTCTAAATAATAATGAAATGGACCAGAAATATTTACATGCAATTAGGGACCTGGGCCATGGTTGGGGGGGGGGGTGGAACTGAGAGTAAAGATGAGATTCTCAAAGAGGACACATTCACTAATAAACCTACAAATGGATGAGATGCCCCCCCCTCCAAAAAAAAAAAAACACATTACATTATTCTAGATCATAAGAAGGAGAGCACCAATTGCTTTCCCATTAAGAAAAAGGCAAAAAAATTTCAGAACTTCACTATCTCTTCTTTGATTAGGGAAGGGCAGACTTAAGTGAGGATAGAAACTTCTCAGTCTCATGGGATTTCTTTGCTGTTAACTCAAAATACATTGTATGCCAGAAGGGCACATTTTGAGAAGACCAGTTCTTAGCGTCTCGGTGTTGTCTGATTTGGACCCCTATGACCCAGCATGTATAAGTCCACTTTGAGCTTAAATGTTCTGCCCCAACACACAGACACCCATTGTAAGCTACGTATTTTCTCTGACCCTGCAAGAGGCCACACTCTTTGCGAAAAGAAGGGGAAAGACAGCACCACGACTCTTACCCATATTTCCAGACTGGGCTATGACCACCAGCTCAGCGCCACCACCTCAGGATGGCCTTGAGAAGCATGCAACTGGGAGTTTAAATGTGAAAGTTCTTCCAGCCACAACGCCCAGAAAACTGGTCTGAGGCAAGGTCAGTTCTCCCTGGGAAAGGGAACTGTTAGCTAGCCAAGCCCCCTTTGAGGTAGGGAAGCACTTCCTTTGCCTTTGGTCGGTAACATCACAGTTAAGGTAACGTTATAAATACAGACTCCATTCCCACCTGGGAAAAAAATGGTTCAATTTGCTTCCTGACAAATAGATTGGTTGTCTTTGCACTTGTGACTCCCTCTTCTTGGAATGCTCCCCTCTGTATCTCACACTTCAGACAATTCCTTCTTTCATCTGACTAACTTTTGCTCAAGGTAATAAATTTCTTGTGATTACAGAGATGACCATCAATTTGCTCTATAGCAGCTACTAAAGCACTTAGAATACTGCATTATTCTACTTTTCGTCAAGTCTAAGACACCATCAATTAGGAGGTACACTTATTTTATGGAACACTAGGGAACAAAAAAAGCTGTCAATAAAATGATAACAATGGTTTCTCATAACTTAGAATTTTCATTTCATACATATTGACAGAATACTTTCAGTAACACTTGAGACATTTCAAGGAGTCAAAGTTTTGTTTGCATTGCTTATTTAACCAACTAATAGTATCAATTATTCTTCAATGGAATTGTATGTCACCAAAAGTTAAGCAGCTTCTGTTCAGACTCTGCATGAGTTTCTGTTCTTAAGAGTTTGACACCTGAATGATAGTCCTGTCTGATGAATGAATTGGTCACATCAACTCCTGTTGTTTTGAAATTTTTTTCCATTCTACAAAGATAGCAGGCAACTTCTCCTGCTTTTAGATGACTGGTTTGGCATATGATACCCATATGCCTCAGATTTTTAATGTGCATGAGAATCACTTAAAGTGCAAGTTTTCTTAAAATGCAGATTCTGATTTTTAAGTCTGAGGTGAAGCCCGAGCTTCCGCATTTTCCCCAGATTCCCAGATAACACTGATTTTCTTGGTCCAGAGATCACGTGTGGTATAGCAAAATGATACAGTCCTTTGCACGTATGTCTTTCCCAACACGTCACTCAACTTACTCTGCTTATATTTTCCTTCCTTAGAACCCATCAAGCATTTTATTAATTTGCAAGAACATAAGAGATGTGGATCATCCCTCCAATAATATTTACCTCATTCATACCAAATAAACACCCCACCACACTGTTTTTAGCGTTTCTGTACTCACAATAACTTTTCATTCTCATGCTGAATTCTAGTGCAATTTAAAAGCAGTTAAATGACAATTAGCTCAACTCAAGCAGCATCCACAGGTACACATCAGAGAAGGGAAAGCAATAAGACAGCTGTGATCAAGTTTGCAGCCACAAAAGCCAGGACCACTTGTGGCTACCACCTAGTCAGCAGCCTTTGTAAAATGTCATCAATTGGAACATGCACCTGATTTCTGAAATATAGAACTGCCAAAATAAAAAATGCCCACCTTAGCATCAATGCATTAGTGTAGCTGTCTTTTTGCCCCTTTCCTCCAACCATACTGTGACTCTTGACTGCAAGGACTACGAAAGCCTCTGTCCTAAGCATAGAACTCATTGTCAGAAACCAGAGAAGTGTGTGAGGTGCTGATATAGTCAGTCCTAATAATCATCTGACAATGTCACTTGATTGAGCTGGAAGTCAGTGACTCACACTTACTTGTAAAACACATATTTGAAATCTCTGGCTATGCCTACCCAGGGTGTACTGTGAATAAAGTGGGAACAACCAATGTGACTTGTGAGCTAATACTGGTCATGGAGCAGATGGCAGTGGTAATTTTCTTATTTATATATTTTTTATTTATATCTTTTATATTATTGTGTATTCCCTGTAAATTTCCCACTACCAATTCACCGTGAACCATCACCATAGTCCCTTGTGCTCTTCTCTCCCCCATTTTGAGCCCTTTCCTTCCCTCTCCCTCACAGAATGTCTCTTATTTATGGTTGCCTGCTACTTTATTATTATTATTGTTGTTGTTGTTTTTTGTTCCTCCTGATCCCTTATTTGGCTGCCCTATATTCCTCCTATAAGTGAAACCATTCGGTATTTTTTTTTTCTTTCTGGCTTATTTCACTGAGCGTGATCCCTTCTAGCTCCATCCATGTTGCTGCAAATGGCATGAGTTTATCTTTTTTGATTGCTGAGTAGTATTCCATTGTATATCTGTACCACATCTTCCTGATCCAGTCATCTGTTTTGGGGCATTTGGGTTATTTTCATGTCTTACCTATTGTAAATATTGTCAGCAATTCCACCCCTAGGAATCAACCCAAAAGCAGTGGTGTTTTTAAAAGGACTCTTGTATGATTCTTGGAGATGCTGGTGCTGTGATTTGCCTGGCTAAGCTATGTTTCATTTCTCCTTTTTTTCTGGTTGATGGTTCAAGTCAAATAGAAATTCACTATCCCTGTATATTTTACTCACTTGAAACTTCTAATTAATGAGGTTCTCTGAAGTGAGTATATGAGTCTCAACCTCCAAAAGCAAATGAAGGAAGAATTTTAACATATTACAAGAATATTTCATTACACAGTTTGTTCATTAATGTAGAAGTTGGAAATATTCATTTTAAATAAATATTGCTGAGGAAATCATGCAAAATCTCACTAAGTGTAGAAAATTTGCTTTTTGTCATCTGATTTTTAACTCCCAAACCATGATGCATAGCATCTATTCAAATAAGAAAAGTCCTCCATCTAAAGCCATCTCATTGGAATTCAAATGGATATTTTACAGATCAAAAGCATGAGAACTGAAATAGAGTTGTTATATTTTCCAACTGGAAAGGACCTTATCTAAACTCTCCATGATCAAAGCATAGGGATCTTTACAGCTCTTTCCTTCTTACAATTCTAATTTTCTTTAACATTCTTGATTCATATGAATACATAAGTGTGTCAAGCACTTGATTGAAAACAAAAAACTTTTCTTTTTATAATGTTTAAATCATAATATTTTAAATTAAATATTTCCCATTAGAGAAAGGAAAAGATCACTACAAAAAACTGTGCCTATAAATAATGTAAGTCATTAAAAATGCAACCAGAGATTCTGGTTAGGACTATGTATAGTCACTAATCTTATTACTTGAATATTAAATGTAGTATTAAATCTCCTAAGATCTGATAAGAAATTAAAGAAATATTCATTTTTATATTAGAATAATATCTTATGGGGGGAATATTCTAAGGGTGGGAGGAAATATGCTTCTATTTTAAGCTTTTCTCTAAAACATAATTTTACATGTCTTATAAGTCATGCTTATTTTAAAGATAATTGAGGTTGTTTCTAAAAGAACACTTAACTTTAAAACAAATTCTTTATAGAACTGTGACTGCTTGTGTCTAAAAATCCTCCCAAGAAGAAGTTAAATCTAGCAATGATTTTTTATAGCTTTTAATATTTCTGTATTCATTCTTACCGAAACAGATATTTATTGAGGGTGGGCCTCTTTTACAAGTCTGTTCTATCATGCTGGCATAACCAAGAACTCAAGAGTGTCAATCCACAGCCTGACAATTATTAATGTGCCTTTAAAAGGTTCTAATTTACTCATGACTCATGAAGCTTAGTTATTGAGATCATAAGGTGCCTGGTTCCCTGTCTCTTTTTTCATGTATAAACTGTGTCAGTGTGTACTCTAACAATAAAGTTAAGGAAAGTTATTCGGAAGTCCATACAGTGGCTATCCACACAATGAATGGCTTCAAATTTACAGAGACCTTTGTCCATGACACTAAGTCCTGATTCTCCTTTACAGTCCAGTTTAACTGGAGCAGACTGGAAGATCTGCATAGTGAGCAGGCAGAAAACCAGGAAATAAAATGTTTTTCAATTCCTTTGCAGGACAGACAAAATGTCAGAAAATCACATTCAAAAAAACTGGAGCTTTGGTGACCTCCTGTGGGATCATTTATGAGTAGCCCATAAAAAACACTTCCAGAGTGGAATGGAGACAAGGGCTTTTTTTGTTTGTTTTGTAAATCCTTTTTTTTTTAAATATATATTTTTATTGTTATTTATGTCTTTTACATTTTGTATTCCCCTTGGGTAGCCCACCACCAATTCACCAGTGATCCATCTCCATGGTCCCTTGTGTTCTTTTCTATTCCATTTTGTGCCCTTTCCCTTCCCTCCCTCCGGCTCCCTCCTCCCGCCCCTGCCCCCCCACTGATTGTCTCTCTCCCACCTGGCCTCCCTATAGTCCTGTTATAATGAAAC
>PVIJ01023521.1:0-14189 GCA_004024925.1 Scalopus aquaticus | reverse complement strand
AGGAGCAGGAGGAGGAGCAGGAGGAGGAGCAGGAGGAGCAGGAGGAGCAGGAGGAGCAGGAGGGGGAGGAGGAGGAGCAGGGCAGCGCCCAGTTCAGGGTGCCGCTATGGGGATCAAGCAGGAGAGCAGCCCCAGGGAGCCTGAGAGCCTGCCCCGCACACCGGCGGGCCCACGAAGGGGTTAATTATGAGGGTGAGGGTAATATTTCCCTTTCTTCTGGAGAATTCAAGGAAATGAATTAAATACGCCTTATTTGTTTAAAGGAGCATGATCCTTTCTCATCAAATTATTTCTGTCTAGGCGCCCGCCCACCCTCTCGCCACCCAGCGCAGACGCTCTTCTATAAATACCGATCGCCAGGGCTAGAATCACGTTCACCGAACGTCGCCTTTTGATTATTCCCAGGTGGCAGATGTTGAATCATTTATTACTTTCTTCTTTGTACTGTTCAGAATTGTTTGCGTGTTTTTATAAAAATAAGAAAGTCTTTCCCAAAGGAGAACGAGCTCCCCCAGCTCACGCCAGCGTTGGTCGGTGTCCATTTTCCCCTCATCAACATTTCCCTATGGAGAACTTTGGAGTCGTGGTTTATAGAATGTTCTATGTATACTGGGAGCGGTCACTATTTATCTGCCGTCTGTGTCGCTCACGCTTTGCTAGGGTCACTGTTTGTAGAAATTTTCTTGTCCAAAAGTTTTTTTTTTTTTTTCACTTTAATGCCGCCAAACGTACCCATCTTCTTCTGTGTGGTTTTGAGGCTTTGTCTCATGTCAAACCACAGTCTAAGTTTCAAGATTAAAAACTTTCCCCCATATTTTTATTTTTAAATTTAAATAGCTGATACGTGTAGAATTAATTTTTGTGTGAAGAGTAGACTCCCCCCACACATGACTGGCTTGCAAGTGATCCCAGTAGTAATTAAAAATTAATAGTCACTGAATAATCCACTCCCCTTCCTCACGACTTGACCGGAACACCTCCGGCTATATGTTATATTCAGCCCGCTGGCCCATTACCCAAGTCTCGATTTAGATCAATCTGAGTGCTCACTGCTATACCAGCACTGTATTATCTTAGTTATTATATCTTTAAAAAGTAGTTTATATATGGGGCCTCCCCGGTGGCGCAGCGGTTAAGCGCTGCGCTGTGGAGCTGTTGGCAGCGGCGACGTGAGTTCGACACCCGGCCGGGGAGAATCCCACATGGTGTGGCAGACCTCTCCTGCCTCGCCCGCTGCTCCCCTCAGCAGTGTACTTCTGATCTGCCTGTTCTGCTCCCCGCTCTGTCTCTGGTGAACCCTCTCGCCACCCCACGCCTCTGGCCTGTACCCCAGCTTGTATGTATAAATAAATAAAAAATAAATAAATCTTAAAAAGTAGTTTATATATGATCTGAGAAGCGCTCCTGTGACTCTCTATATAAATGTATATGTAAAATCTGTGTGTGTGTGTGTATCCCCCTATAGAAAGAACAGGTATTAATACTGATCTTCCAAGCCAAGAATTAGAAAGGACTCCTTCATTCAAGTTTTCCTTTAATTTACTCAAGCAAGTTGTATCATGTCTTTAAACATGCCTTGGCTCTTTATTAGGCCAAGTAGGGAGGAGCACAGAGGAGGATGGAGACTTGCATCACCGTCATCACTAACAGGGCATTATCATCACTAGGAGATGGGAGAGGTCTCAGGGTTCGGGGAGAGGGAGAGAGGATCAAAATAAATGCTCGCAGTAACTT
This sequence comes from Scalopus aquaticus, assembly GCA_004024925.1. Classification (NCBI taxonomy): domain Eukaryota; kingdom Metazoa; phylum Chordata; class Mammalia; order Eulipotyphla; family Talpidae; genus Scalopus; species Scalopus aquaticus. The sequence continues at coordinate 12,455 of PVIJ01023521.1, read as the reverse complement.
CTGGACCTAATGGCTTTCTACCGCTCACTTACTATCTCTGCCCACGCTTTAGATAACATTAAAAAACACAAAACATTCTTACCTGCTGGCAAAATGTCCTCTGAATTTCATCTAAGGGGTAGTCTTTCCAGACTTCTTCAGATGAAGTAAAATTGGGGAGGCACTCCCAAGTCTTGGAATTTTTGACTTCTTGATTCTCCTGTGAGATCTCTGTCAAAACAAAAACACTGCTAAAGATACACTTAAAACTGTTTCCTGAAGTAAAACTATCACTGCTTGCAGATGACATGACCCTATACTAGAAAATACTAAAGATGCCACTAAAAATCTATTAGAAACTATCAGTCTGCACAGTATAGTGGGCTTAAAAAATCAAGGAAAAAATCTATTGTGTTTCTATATGCAATGAACTGGAAGAAAAAGGAATTAAGAAAACAATCCCACTTACAATCACATCAAAGGAATTAAACACCTAGGAAAAAGGTTAACAAAGAAGGTGAAATACCTGTACATTGAAAATTTTAAGACACTGCTGAAAGAAAGAGAATACACAAAGAAATGGTAAGATGCTCTGCGTTCATGAATTGGAAGAATGAATATTGTTAAGATGGTCAAAACCATGTTATTATTCTTAACTTAAGCCATTAACAGGTTCGATGTGACCTGCCATCAAAATTCCAATGGAATTTTCCAAGGAAATATAACAAACAATACTAAAATTTGTATGGAACCACAAAAGATCCCGAATAGCCAAAGCAATCTTGAGAAGAAAAGAAGAAAAGTGGAGGTTCCAGGCTCCCTGACTTCAAAGGATAATACAAAGTGATGGTAATCAAAAGAGTAAGGTACTGGAATGAAAACACACACAGAGATCAATGGAATAGGCTTCAGAGCTCAGAGATAAATTCATTTCATATGCACAGTTAGTTTATGACAAAGGAGCCAAAAGCAAACAAGGGAGAAAGTTCTCTACAATAAATGGTGGTGGGAAAACTGGAAATCCACAAGAAAAAGGAGGAAACTAGACCACTATCTAACACCATACACAAAAAATTTATTCAAAGTGGATTAAGGACTAAGATATAAGATCTGGAGCCATAAAACACATGGAAGAAAATATAGGTGGTACGCTCCATGCCATTGGCCATAGAGATGTTAAAAATAAAGAAAGTGAAGTACATCAAACCAGCAAGTTTCTGCACAGCGAAAAGAAGTCCTCATCAAAATGAAGAGGCAATCTGAATGGGAGAAAATATTTGAATATCATACATCTGAAAAGGAGCCAATATCCAAGATATATAGAAAACTCATGCAACTCAATTACAAAAAAATAAACAAATCAAAAAACGGACAGGAGATCAGAATAGACATTCCTCCCAAAAAATATACAGATGGGGCCCTCCCTGGAGGCGCAAGGGGTTAAGTCTCAGCAGCATGAAGCTATCGGCAGCCACTGCAGCATGAGTTCGATCCCCAGACAAGGAGCTGACCCACGTGGCGCAGCAGACCTCTCCTGTCTTCCTGCTGTTTCCCTCAGCAGTGTATCTCAGTAGATCAGCCTATTCTGCTCCCCACTCTGTCTCTGGTGAATCCTCTCATCTCCCCCCTACACACACACCTCTGGCCTACACCCCAGCTCTTGTATGCCTAAAATAAATAAATCTTTAAAATATATATACAGATGGCCAATAGGCATGTGGAAGAAATACTCCTTATCACCATCACCATCACGTCACTATTATTAATGCAAATGCATTAGTAATTCATTTCTGTAATGTAATGTAAACCAGTATCACAGTGAGATATCACCTCACACCTTTTTCCAAAAGACTGGAAACAAGGGTTGGCAGGGGTATGAAGAAAAGGAACCTCATACGCTATTGGTGGCAAAGTAACTTGGTGTAGCTTCTATGGAAAAGTGTGAAGGTCACTCAAAAATTTAAAAATAGATCTAACATATAATCCCAACAATTCCACGTCTATCTGAAGAATATAAAAACACTAATTTCAAAACACTGTATACAACAGCCACGTTATGAAAGAACCTAAGTGTCCGTCAACAAAAGGTTAGATAATGAAGATGTGGCATATACACACAATGGAATACTACTTGGCTATGAAAAAGATGGAATCTTGCTATTTGTACAATATGGATGGACCTTGAGGGTATTATGCCATGTAAAGTGAGTCACATGGAGAAAGACAGATTCAGGATGATTCCACTCATAGTGGGACAGAAAGGAACAAAGCAAGGGAACAGACAAAACCAAACAGAACTGAGGTTATCAGAGGGAAAGGGGTGGGTTCGGCGCAGAGGGTAGAGGGGAGTGCCCAATGGACTGTGCTAGAAGGTTATGGTGCTCTGGTGGGACCTGTAGTGTGGTAACAAACATTTGAAGCAGTGTGAACCCATAACTCCAACATATATACAATGTTGTAAGCCAATGTTACCGTGGTAGATGAATCAATTAAAAATGAAGTGTTTCCTTTTCATTATAAGTTGTCTGGTAAAAAAATACTTAGACTTGAATAAACCAAAAACACAATGACCTTTGTAATAAGTGGTACTGAAATAACTGGATGATCATTTTAGAAAAAAATTAAAATTTACTTGCTACCCTTTTCTGGGATAAAATTAGATAGAGTAAAATGTAGACTAAGTGGAATAATAAAACCATAAAGTAGTAGAAGAAAATTAAGGTTAATTTTGCATAAGACAAAATCTTTGTGTGAGACACCCTTTCCAAGAAACACATTAAAGCTAAAAAAAATCATTTAAGTAATGGGAAGGCCTGACAAAATAAATATTAATTTTAGTTTGGTTAAAAAACCCACACAAATAGCAATGAAAGAAAAATGAGTGGAAAAAACTACTGTTAGCATCCATGAGAAATACTAATTTACATAATGAATGAGTAACTCTTACAAATCAGTAAAGCAAGCATGAATGCCCAATAAAACAATAGTGTAATAGTATGAACAGGTAATTCACATAAAAAAGATAAATCCACACACAATATAAAATCCAGTAAGTGTATGAACAACTGCTCAAACTCTTGGTAACTTACAAAGTCTAATTAAGACAAATTAACATTTTTTTCCATTCGTCAAAAAAGCAGGAATTGAAGGGAGTGACGAAAAAATCAGTTTTAACTTGCACAGAGAAGATCTGGTACCTGAAGACTCTCGTATCACCTTCTAGAATTTTATACAAATGGTAACAGTCCCACTTCGCAAATGCACAGAAATGAGAGGGAAAAAGTGAAAACCATTTGAGTGCCTGGTGGTAGAGGATTCCTTCTGTAAAGAAGGGCTCATCAGGCCTATGACTTACTACGAAGACATTAAAAATAAAATAGCATGACTAGATTAATGGACGAGGGTGTTTTCCCCAGATAATTTTCATGAATAAATGGGGCAACACAGTTTGATTTTTATTTTGAACCGTATTTTCTGTAAGTCTGCCTATCTAGTCACCAATCTGTCTGTCCGTCTGTCCATCCATCCATCTATCCACTTATTCATCAGGAAAAAAATATCCAAGGGATAACACAAAAAGAGGAAGTGGCAGGATGTGAGTGGTAGGATTCATAGGATTGTTATTTTCTGGCTTTTTTGCAACAAGCTATATTGCTTTTATAATACAAGAAAATAAAACAAATCTAAAATATAGCCATTTTCTCTCTCAAAGTCGACTGCAAAGAATCACAAATGGTTTCCCAGATTTATTTCCTAAAATGTCTGCAAATAAGCTGCACTCCAATTAAGCACACTTCTAAATACTCAGCTGCAGTTAACAAACTGCCAGTCATTTGGAATTCCATTTTCTACCTCCAAAACAAAAAGAAATAGAAAGTCTCCCAGGCGGACCCCTCAGGCTACACAATAAAATACAAAGCCAGTCCTCCCGGACTCGGTCTGGAACTTGGTGGCTCCTGTGGGGGGAGTGTCTGCAACCCAGGCTCTCGGAGCACAGAGGCGGTGAGGGCGGCATGGAGGGCCGAGGGTGGGACAAGAGGCCTCCTCTGAGGCCTGCGCTCCTCCCTCCTGGCCCCCCACGTTAGGGCTAATTCTTCAGGTGGGTTGATTCCCACCTTCCCGTTCTCCCAAAATCTCTCTGAAGGATCCTTGCTGATTTGCAAGGTGGAGAGGAAATCCAAAGCCTAAGGGGCGCTTATGTAGGTCAAGGTGCAGGGGAAGGAATCCCTCCCAAGCGTGTATTCAGGGGCCCACACAGATGGTGCTTTTTTTTTTTTTTTGAGACTCTTTTTTTTTTTTAAGATTTATTTTTTATTTATACATACAAGCTGGGTACAGGCCAGAGGCGTGGGGCGGCGAGAGGGTTCACCAGAGACAGAGCGGGGAGCAGAACAGGCAGATCAGAAGTACACTGCTGAGGGGAGCAGCGGGCGAGGCAGGAGAGGTCTGCCGTGCCATGTGGGAATCTCCCCGGCCGGGCATCGAACTTGCATCGCCGCTGCTGACAGCTCCACAGCGCAGCGCTTAACCGCTGCGCCACCAGGGAGGCCCAGACGGTGCTTTCGATGAGCAAAGTTGTGCCGGCTTATGAAAGCCACAGACGTGTGCAAAATTCACAGAAGATGGCTATTGTTCTTTAAACAGGACAGTCAAGGACCAAGGGCTGCAAACATGAACTAGAGACTCCCCTACAGAGGGGAGACAGTGTCAGACCTCTAAATGGCCCCCGGTAATTAGTCCGGGCATACCACTCTCCACAAAAATGAACACACAGTAGCAAATGTTATCCTCATCATTCATAATTCATAGGTAATGGCAAAGCAGGAGCTCCTTTTAGAAACAAAAGCAAATATAAAGCATGTGGAATCGTGTACATAATTATGAGAGTGAAATTTGGGGGACGAATGCAAATAGGTGACAAATATGTTTAAATTATTGGCCTCTTGAGATTATCTTCCCCAAATGCTAAAAATAGCATATAGAAGAGATGCATTATAACACTGTTACGTCAAAATTTCCACTCTAGAAAAACTAGAAGCTGTCGAGCATCTACGGCGCGGGCCGTGGGCGTCACGGCAGGAATGCCTCGGCCGGGCCCACATGTCTCAGTTCTTACCTAGGAAGACTCAGAAACTCAAACAGCACAGAGGTGAGCAGCAACGGCCTGAAGGAAGCAGCTGCCGGGACTCCATTGTGAGCAACACTGCTTGGTGCCTGTGCAACGTTGTGCCTGTTTCTCCGTGTGCAAGAAGAGATGGAAAATGGCGCCTCTGCCAGGGTAGTTATGAGGTTAGAGGAGACGCTGAAGGTGCTGGTCTGACACTCAGCAGATGATCAATCATAGCTGTGTAACAGCTAACAAATGACTTTTACAATACTAAGAGATGGGGAAGAACAATATCAAATTAGATGATACAACACAGGAGCAGAGGAGAAAAAAATCATTTTGAAAATGAGGACTAAAATAAAAGGAACACAAGAGCAAGTAAACACGATAGTAACAGAAGGTGAAAAAGAAAAAATATATCAAGGAGGATGAATGGAAAGGAGGGGAGGAGGAAGGGAGAACATGGGAGAAAGCCCCAGTCTAAAGAGAAGATTTTGGAAATCCCCTGAGATGTGTATAAAATGAATTATAGAATAAAATCAAACAATGGGAAGGAACAGAGACTAAAAATTGTGATTCAAGCAGTTTTCTTGAAATACAAAGACCCAATTCTGTGATTTAAACAATTCACAAATACTTAGGAAATCAAACACAAACATTCAATATATGACATTCTAGGAAAATTATTAGGCTTAAGTAAAAATAAAAATTTCTCTAGATACCCAGGCAAAAGGGTCAAGTCACTGGCAAGGAAAATAGAATCAGACTGTCTTCAAACTTTTCCTCAGCAAAACTTTATGCCACCAGGCAGGCAATGGGTAAAATGCTTAAGAGAATTAAGGACAGAAAATTTGAGCACAGGATTTTTTTACTCAGATGAACCAAGTTTTCAACTGTAAAGGCCACATACAAACTCACAAACATTTAAAGTCAGAGAAGTCAGAGACTATAGTCTCTATGAACACCTCCTGGGGAATCTACTTGAGAACAAGCTTCAAATAACCAAATGACCAGAGTAACTAGACAGAAAGACACAAGGGAGTGGATGTGCCTTCACTTCCGGCATGGCGGTCTCCCCGCAGCTGCGTCAGGGAGCTAGGAGACCACTCCCCAGTGACACATACAGAAAGAGACTGGCTAATAAAGGGCAACCTAAAGACGACCTCTGGACTGCTCTGTCTGGTATTACTGTCAGCCTTGTCTGATTGATTATCTGAGCAACGTGTCTAAATGTTCGCCAAACCAGGCAGGAATTCAAATCGGCCAATCCATGGTCCAAATAAAAGCATGTCTGTTACCATCCAGCCCTGGAAGGATGTGCTGATGCTGTAGATTTACACTTGGGGCTGAGCTGGCAGGATGGCAGAGGGGACAGGAGGGGCTGGCGGCAGTGATTCATCCTCTCCCACTGCACACAGCCAAGTGGGACTCTGCGATGACGGATTCGGTGTAGAGTTAATTTAATATGATGTGGCCCATAGCCCCAGATGACTGTATCTTTAATTAAGAACATCACACAAAGACTTTGCCTTCTCACAGAAGGATTTGAATTTTAATTATGAAAGTTATGGGGTAAGTGTTCATTGAGAAAATAGGGATGTGTTAGATGTTACTTTAAGGTGACCTCTAAGACTGGGTACAGGAGAAGGTGGGGACAGGTCCATGCTGTGGGCCATGCCACCGCTTGGCAGGCAACAGTGAAAATTTGAGCTAACGCTGTAGAAGAAAAACTCAATGCATATCTCCTCCCTAGTCAAATCAAAGATGCCTCTAAATTGTGAAATGAGTCATTATTTTATGCATCTCCAGTAAAGAAAGCCTGCTGCCAATTACACCGGTCAACGAATTTTTACAAAAGCCATGTTACAGAAATAAAATTAGTCATTTCCTATCAATTTGTATGTGCTCAACACGAATATGACAGTCAAATTCTAATTTTGGCTCTAGTTGTTTTTTTTTTACTCTGCAATAAATTGATGTTTACATCACAAAATGCATGCCAATAGTAATAGGCCTAAGGTTAATGCCTGTAAAAAAATCAAGTCATAGACTACTTCTTAGATTTCTTCGCTTGTCTCTTGTACAGCTGTTCAGGAGCATCTCTGGGGAGTGTCCAGCAGTAGTCAGACAGCAATGTAGTGGACCATTTTCCCTGGGATCTTTGTTCCATGGATGCAATATCTTGTTCGCCTTGTTCATCACTAACCATACCACAGTTTTCAGGGAAGAAATCCAGATGGGAATGAAGGAAATGGAATCTTTAGAGACATATTGCAGCCAAGTTTCTGATACTGCATCAGCATGTCTTCTACTAGTTCCTTGTAGTTTTCTGCCCTAACATTCCCAAGGAAGTTTGTAGACACTAGGCGAAAAGCATTCCATGCTTGTTTCGCATCACCCTGCAGCAAGTTGCTGAATCGGTCATTTTTGAAGAGCTCTTGAATCTGAGGACCCACAAAAACTCCCTCTAATCTTTGCTTCACTGAGTCGAGGAAAATTTTCACGCAGGTATCGGAAAGCTGGTGAGGTCCGGTCCAGGGCTTTCATGAAATTCTTCATCAAACCTAGTTTGATGTGAAGGGGTGGTAGCAGGATTTTGTGAGCCTCGATCAGAGCTGGATATTCTTCTCTCCAACTGCTACATTTTGTCTGCGAGTTCATTCCTTCCACAAGAAATGCAATTCACCTGCTGGGCTATTCCACTCACATAAGAAACACATGTATTTTGTATATCCCTGCTGCAGTCCCATTAAAAGGGCAACTAGGTTCAAATCACCACAGACGTGCCAGCTGTATTTATAATACTCGATGGAATTCAGTAGCTGCTTTAAGTTATCGTATGTCTCTTTCATGTGGACAACATGCGCTACTGGAATAGATGGAAGACGGTTTCCATTGTGCAAAAGCACAGCCTTAAGACTCAATTTCGAAGACTCTAGAAATAGTCTCCATTCTTGTGGGTCATGAGTGATTTCTAAGGCATTCATGAGGCCCTCAATATCGGAACAGAATACCAGAGTACTTTCCTTTCTGAAGAAAGGCTCCTGAAGAAAATGCCAACTGCTGGTGGCATTTTCGATAGAAAGTCATTGTGACATCTTCTTCTAGAAGATTCCATCGTTGGAGTCTTGATCCTAGCAATTCTGCCTTGTTCTTGGGTAAGTTCAAATCACAAACCAGGTCATTTAGTTCTTCCTGTGTTAATCTGTGTGGGGTTGATGATGCACCACGGTGAAAATATGGATCACTGCATGTTGATAGAACAGGAGAAGAACAGGTTGGCTCACCCTTGTCCTCATCAGATGAATCAAGAGAATATTCTGCTGGAGGTTCTGGAATAGGAAGTCCCTCACCATGTGGAACTGGTCTCAATGCAGACAAAGTCTGAAATACTTTCAATGCTCAACCTTTCTGACAGGGCTTTATATAGTGCACTATTGACGTCAGCTTACTTCAGCAGCTGCCTGGCAGTAGTATTGCATTGCATCAGAAAATGATGCAATCAACTCTGGATGATGTGTGATGATGGCATTTTGTGCAATGCGGTGCAATAGTACATCATTCTAGGCTGATTTAGGATGTTGTTGCAGTCCTACTGGATAAATTTACACGGTGAAACATATAAAATGAATTATATGAAATATCTTCAAAACGAGAGCTAATAAAAGATGGCATTTTGTGCAATGCGGTGCAATAGTACATCATTCTAGGCTGATTTAGGATGTTGTTGCAGTCCTACTGGATAAATTTACACGGTGAAACATATAAAATGAATTATATGAAATATCTTCAAAACGAGAGCTAATAAAACATTTTCAGGGTTATACTCATGTTCAGCACACCAAGATACTACAGATTAGGGCCTTTTTAAGTCGGTAACAATCTCAATGTTGACCAGTGTTATTGATAGCAAAATGGAAAGAAATGAGATTCCCATAGCAAATTAAGCCTACCTTTTTACAATGCCTAATGAAATAATCAGGGGGGGAAAAAATAAAAATTGACAACAACAAAAAATTACCAGCATAGGCCTCCCTGGTGCCACAGCGGTTAGGTGCTGTGCTGTGGAGCTATCGGCAGTGGCGACGCGAGTTCGACGCCTAGCTGGGGAGATTCCCACATGGTGCAGCAGACCTCTCCTGCCTCGCCCGCTGCTCCCCTCAGCAGTGTGTTTCCATGGATCTGCCTATTCTGCCCCCACTCTGTCTCACCCCAGCTTGTATGCATAAAAAATAAATCTTTAAAAAAAAATTACCAGCATAAACCCATTCAAGGTGGAGCTAAATAAGGGTAGACAGGAAGTTTTGTTTCCAGTCATGGTGGATTGACCTATATTGAACCAGCCCTCCCAGCAGATAGCAATTATAAACTCTGGCCATCAACAAACAAATATGAGGCACTAACAGCAACTGACATAAATGGGAGCCAACATCTGGAAAAGTGGAATAACACTCATTGAGTTTCTTGGTTTTTTGCCTGAGGACAGACCTCAGATGGAACCATTGTGAGGTGGCTAGAATTTACACATAAACCCAAGGTCTCACTGCCTTTGGGAATCAGAAAATAGAGGCCAGGGTTATCACTGAGACTGGAATGTAAGGAGGAAAAGCTCATAAAGAAAGGCATAGAGATGGATCTCCAGTGGTTTTGCCAAAGTCTCTGGCTAACTCCTGAACTACAGATATATAGAGCAGACAAGGCCAACTAAAGCTAAAATACCATAACAAAGATTTCAGGTGTTCACACTCCTGGCGGGAAGACAAAGATTAGAGTTTACATGTAGCCAAGTTAATTGGCTGCTAAAACAAAAACTTAAATTCTTCAGAGGAACATAACAGAACCCACAGCCACTACAATGCATAATTTATTGCATCCAGGATAGATTCCAAAATTGTTAGAAATGTTAAAAAAAAAAAAAAAACTAAAACCAGGAAACCATGATCCACATTCAAGAAAAAACGTAATTAGTGAAGACTAATCTTGAAGAGACGTGCTGGAATAAACAGATAAAATTTTTAAATTATTTTAAATGCTTTAAAATTACAACATTGGGACTGTGAAGGAAAATATACTACGAATGAATGAACAGATGGGAAATCTCAGAGACCTGCAGAAGGTGTAGCAATGCATTTTGTGTTTATAACGTATGTAAAAGTAGGATGTATGGCAGCAATATAACAAAGGACAAAGGAGAAGACTGGGAAATGGAACTGTAAAGTCCTTTTACTTCCTGTGTATTACTATTTGAACATAAATGCTGATTAATTAAAGATGTATAATGGAATAAAAAATTATCAATTTATCCAAATTTCTTTAAATTATGCAAAATCTATAGGAAAAAAAAATTCAGGGGAAAGGGATTAATTGAATAGAGAAGGAAGGAAAAGACAATAACACACAAAAAAGTGAAGATCCCACCTGGGAGAAAATGTAGTTCAAGGTACAAAACTACCTTACAGGATATCTTAATATGAACATGAATTCAGTAAAACAAGATGATGACACAACAAAATGAGGTGGAAAGTAATATAGTAGAGCAAAGGCAACACCATTATTGAAGCAGTAGCTAAAGTAGAAATAGCAGGGAATAAAATAGACCTTGATGAAAATCAAACTGCCGGGATAATTAAAAGACCTAAAAAAAAAAAATACAGTGTTGTGAATGCAGAGGAAAAAGACAAAGTGAATAAAGCATTTCAAAAGAATGTCATATCAACAGATACAGTGGACAAGACAATCCAACGTTAAATATAACGTGCACCACTGAGGTTAAAAATCTGAAAACGGAAGAGAAAATTTACTCAAAGATAAATTACTAAAAAATCTTGAAATGAAGAAAAATTGAACTTGCAGTTGAATCTGGAAGTTCAGGGATAAATAATTCTTTAGACAACCAGCTAAAAGAAGCAAATCACAAAAGGGGGCAATACAGGCCACCCTCAGACTCCTCCACAGCTGGACTCAGGCCCAGGAGGCAGCGGATCACATCCATGACCCAATAAAGGGGGAAAGAGTGACCCCTGGTCTGAAATCCGGCCAAGATACAGTCACCATTTCCTTCAGTTTCATTTCGATGTCTACTTTTCTGACACATTCAAGCGAAAGCAAATATTTATATAAAGTAGCATCTACTTGAACCCGTTTCTCTCTGTCTGTCCTTTGCATATCTGCATGTGGAAAGACCGTGGGGAGAATGCCAAGAGAGGTTCTTTCTGGGTGGCAGGGCTGGTGTGTTTACTTCAGTCTTTTTGCTTGTCTGCGTCAGTGTCCGCCTTGCGGGCTGTCATTAGTATGAAGAGATAGCACAGGAACGTGCTTAGTCTAGAGTCAGGCATGGCACAGCGCTCAAGAAGTGGGGCCCAGTATACTGGTGGTCAAAGTCGGGATGTAAAGGCGACGAAGAACCTCCAGAATCAGGGAGACACCATTATGTGTCCTGCGTGGCGAAATGCATGGAGAAGCTTAGCCAAACACAGTCCCCCCAGGGCGCCTGGGCCAGAATGCTCTCCCTCCTCCTTCGGGGTCTGTCATCCACATGAACTTGGGGCCCACGGACTTGCCTCCTTGCCCTCCACCGGCAATGCCTGTTCCTTCTGTGAACACCCAGGACATTTTGTCCTTCCCTCCCAGGTGTTTAAATAGTTTGACTTGGGGCTGAACAGGTCAGGCCCCGACTCCACCACAAGCTAGCCATGTGCCTTTGGGGCATTCATTTTGCACCCCGCAGCCAAGTTTTCTCATCTAAAAAATGGGATGACCCCCACCTCACAAAGCTGTTGTGAGAAACCAAAAACAACAACAACTAAGGCTTAGAAGGTAGCTATACAGCGCACAATAAATGAATGCTTTTTATTCTATTTCTTTGTGTGATTTTTATGTCTGGCCTGCCCTATTTAAGTGACATGTAAGCATACCTGTATTCACACGCATGCGCACACATACACTTCTTGGAGTCAGATATTTTGATTTCATACCCAGTGAAGGGCCCAGGACCCACAAATGTAGGGGCTTGAGGGGTCCTCAGAAGACCATCTTGTCTAGTACTCCCCCCAAATTTGGGAAGCTTTAACTAGTAGAGAGCTGCAGTCTGCTTCTGGCCATCTCGGTTGGTGAGACCAAAGTGAAATCGAGACTGCCATTTTGAAACTTGGCGGTGAGGCAGAGCTGGGAAGCACGGGAGATCAGGAGTCACATTTGCTGCACTGAATGAAGTGGGACCCCCTGGCTCATTACACCCACCTTGCGGGGTCAGTCATGGGCCATACCCAGGCAGGACATGTTTGCCTCCTGACCCAAGTCCTGGAGGAAGACTCCCCAAGTGCATTCTCCACACATCTGTCCTCAAAGGCTGCCCCAACCTATCGAGCCT
>PVIJ01023519.1:0-14116 GCA_004024925.1 Scalopus aquaticus | reverse complement strand
GTGGAACTTGTGTCCGCGGATGCCCGACCCGTGTGCGTGTGCAGAGGTCGGCCCGAGTGCAGGGTCTGCGCGTCACACCGGTGGCTGTGGCAGCCGAGTGTTGGATGACGGCAGAGTCCCCCTGGGACTGGGCGATGACCCCCAGAGAGCGTGTCGCCGCGCTGAGAGTGAGCGCTTCCTGGGGTGCACGCGGAGTGGCTTGTGGCTTAGACCACAGCGGAGAAGGCCGGGAAGCCTCATGGCCCCGGGAGTGATGCCGTGAGTGGCTCCCCCCTTGAATGAGCAGCGCCTTCGGCAGCAGAATTGGTGGTTCGACTGTTCGCCCCAATAATCTTGTCTTCTGCCCACAGGTTGGTGCCTGCCTGGGCTAACTTGTATTCTGTATTTGCTTTATTGCCATATTCGCCAAGGGAAACTTGTGTATACTGTGCAGCAAAAACACCTGAGGGGGCGGAGTGTAGGGCAAACGAAAGTGATGGGCATTTCCCACCCTACCACGTTGCCGCCAGTGATGGACCCCTGCGGGCCGACACGCGGGCCTGATGGCGGCGCCTGGAGCAGGGTGTGGGCGGGCGCGAGTGGGCGCACCTGGGCCTGAGACTGGGCTTATAAGCAGAGAACAGAGAGCGTGGGGCAGAGGGCAGTTTGGGGTGCAGCAGAGGGCCCAGAAAAAGTGAAGATTTGTGGGGTGCTGGAAGGCCTGCCACCTCTGGGCCCCCCCCACCTGCCCTACACCTGGTTGCCTCACTACAAAAGATCATTAAAAGCCTGAAAAAGCCACCGAGGACTCCAGGACTCCCCCTTCCCGTCCGCCCCCATCACGGAGAACCTGCCCTGCCTGCCCACATTATCTTGCAACTAACCACCAAGAGAGATGTGGTCCCTGCCCGCGGAGGCCAGTTCCGTTCTTGAAGGGGAAGATGAAAGCCTTTTTAAAAAAGTGACCAAACATACAAAACAATACAAAGACTTTTCTAGGGAGAAAACCAAGATGCTGACACTTCTCCAGGGGCCGCCCCAGGAGGGACACCCTGATGGGGCCCGAAGGGTCCGTTCCGACCGGCAGGGGGCGCCGCTCACGACCTCGCGGCCCCGCCCCTCTCCGCCGTAGCCCCGCCCCGCCCGCGTGGCCCCGCCCACGCGGTGGCCCCGCCCCCGGCCGGCCCCGCCCCCGGCCGCCGTGCGCGCGCTGGCCCGGCAGCATGGCGGCGGCGGCGGGCGCCCCTCCGCCGGGAGCGCCCCAGTCCGCTCCGCCGCCGCCGCCCGACGAGTCTTCGGACAGCGAGCCCGAGGCGGAGCCCGGCTCCCCGCAGAAGCTCATCCGTAAGGTGTCCACGTCCGGCCAGATCCGCCAGAAGGTGAGTCCGCGGCGGCGGCCCGCGCGCGCCCCTCACGCCGCGGCAGCCCCGGCGAGGCCCGCGGCCCGGCCCCGGCCGCCTCCAGGCCCGGCCCGGCCCGGGGTCCCGCCGGGCGCCGCTGCCGGGCGGGCGCCGCGCGCTCCGCGGGTAACGGGCCCGACGCCCGGCCCGCTCCCGGGCCGAGCGCGCCCTCCGGCGGGGCGCGGCGGGCCGGGCCGGGGGCGCAGGTGGGCGCCGCGGGGCCGCGGGCCGGGCGGGGCGGCCGCCGCGGGCCCCAGGGCAGCAGCGCGAGGCGCGGAGGCCTAGTGCCGGGCGCCGGGCGGCGGGAGTGGGCTCCGCGCTGCGCCCGCGGGCCGCGCGCCCAGCCGGGCTCTGCCGCCTCGCGCCGCCGGGCCGCTCCCGCTGTGTGCGCTGCGGGCTCACCTGCGGCCCCGAGAGGTGCGTCTGGACCTGGGCCGGGGCCGTCGCCTCCCTCGCCCGGCTGTGGGTGCCCGGAAGGGGAGGAACGCGCGTTCCTGGACCCTCCGCCTCGGGAAAGGGGGTGTGGGGTGCCTTCCCTGCCTGCGCACCCGCCGGGCCCCTAACTCGCTGGAGAACTCCAGACGCCAAATAGTAGCGGCAGAAAGACGCGTTTCCTGCAGGAGGAAAGTTGCGCCCTTTGTTTTCCTTTTGCTGTTCCTGTGGAGAGCGGCTTCTCGTTTCGGCCACAGGTGAACGCTGCTAGAACCCGGCTTCCTCAGGCAGGTGGCTGGGCAGGTGGCTGGGGGAGGCCGGGGCCGTGGGCCGATCCAGCTGGCACCAGCTTCCATCCTGCTGCAGTGCGCTTGGCTTCCGGACCAGTTAGGCTCGGCTGGTGCTTTCACGTGGGAGCCCCTGCTAGCCTTGTTTTGGGGCAGCCTTTGATGCCTGCGGTGGGTGGGGAGCCTTCTGTCCTAAGGGGCCACAGGCAGATTTATTGTGGAGCGCTTCACTTTCAGCAAATGGCTACTGAACACCCTCTCTGTTTCAGTAATAGTTCCCTAGCAGTTCTTCACTGCTGTGACTAGTGCCAGCTACTTTTCTTGCGCTCTTTTATTTAGTATTGGTGATTATCTGCCGAGTAGGGGGTTGTTGCTCCCCACTTACCCTCCATCTTTAGGAACTGGAAATCTAGGTAGAGGCTGAGTGATGTGCTCAGGCCGTCACAGGTAGTAAAGGTGGATCGGGAGTTAAGTGAGAGTAGCTCCCCAAGTTGGGAAGCAGTTTCTCCATCTGGGGGATGGGTACCTGTGCATTTGACAGTGACAGTTCGATGATGGCCTAAGTGCCTGGAAGTGCAGAGGACAGAATTCAACTACCGGGAGGCAGGTCTCCCCTTGAAGGTGGAATCTTAGGGAGAGTTTGCCAGGTTAAGTGTGGGAAGGAAGGACTTCCCTGCAACTTGAACACTGTGTGTAAGGATTTAGGCACACCGGCTGGTGGAAGGTGAGTGGGTTGGGCTGGGTTGAGTGGATTAGAAAGAGGCGGGACAGGTTGGCTGGATAGTGAAGGCTGGTCTTGCAATTGGGCTTTCCCCTTGGGCAAGAGGAGCCAGAGTGTCCTTCAGAGTATGGGAGTGGAGGGTCAGATGGGCTTCTGGGGCGCTCTGTCTCCAAGTGGCTCTGGACCTTTGCTTAGTCCCGGCGCCTGGCACTTGTGCTCAGCGTGGGGTGGGGCATGGCTTACAGGAGTGATTAAGATGTGATAGCAGATCCCAGTGCCTCTCCAGCATCCTCCTCTTTAGGAGGTGGTTTTTCCCCTCCTAAAACAATAGCTGCTGTACCAGCTGTTCTGGTTGAGGAGGAGTGATGGGTAGTGTTAAAAATACCCCCTGGGGACTTGAGTTTCTGAACACTGTCTCAGCTGCTGTCCAGAGCCCCGCGTTTTCCTTTGGGTGGTTAGCGACGTCAGGGTGTGGGACACTGGAGGCTCACTGTGAGATCCCCTCCCCCATTCTCTTTCTTCCCTTTTATTATTTATTTTAAGCAGATAAGCCGTCCGGAAATCCCTCTGGCATATGATGCATAACAGAGATATCCAAAATAGCACGGGGTGTTATTCTGCGTCCAAAAAAGAAAAACCAAACCCATTTTTAAATACTTAAAACCAAGGGAATTGGATGGAGGGATCGTGGTGCAGGTGAGAGGAGAGTAGAAACAGTGCGCCAGGAGGCAGCCGGATTGGGGGCGCGCTGCCTCCAGAAGCCTCCAGGGGAGCCTGGAACTGCCCTGGAGCCTTTCTCGGGCCAGCAGCTGCTGCCTGCTTGCCCTCCCTGCTCTTGCTTGGGGTCCCCAGCCTGCAGGGGCTAGTCTCCTCCCCTCCACCCACCCCCATTTGCAGCACAGTGGAAGAGCAAGGGATGGAGCTGAGGACAAGCTGGCTCAGGACCAGAGCGCTTGGTATGTAAGGTTTTCAAATAATTGGTCCTGTGCAAGTGAGGGATGTCCAAAGGGGGCGGGCAGGAAGTCTCTTATGACAGCGCCGCTCCGATTTTGCTGTGCAGATGCACCCCCAGGGGAGCTTGCGAACATGCAGCTTCTGGTTGAGTAGATCTGGGGTAGGGCTTGAGAGTCTGCATCTTTAGTCAGTACCCCGCTCCCAGGAGGCGATGCAGCTGCTGGTCAGCCGTTGACCAGACTTTGAGAGAAAAGGACCTGGTGACGTGTGCAAAGAGAAGCCTCACCAAACTCCGAATAAGTCTTTAGCTTATGAGGCCCTTCCCAGGTTCCCCACGCCTCTAGTATGCCCGTGACGTGTGTAGGTTGGGTTTGTCGATTATTGGCTCCGTGTTTCGTGTATCTGATGTGTGTGTCCAGCGTCCCCAGCAAACTCTGACTTCATTGTACTTGCTGGGCTGTGGTGCATGACAGAGATCCACAGACCCTGCGGCTGGTGGGAAGAAAGAAAACAGCTAGGGGAAGTCAGCTCACCAGCACCTCCGAAGGCCTTGTGAAATGTGGGTAAAGCACAGCGTGGCTCTGAGAAGCTTGTCTGTAAAGACAGAGTTCGAGTTACAGAAACGTGTTTTAAAAGTTAGCATCTTGGGATCTGCACAGAAAAGTACTATACTCTTGATTTCAAATGTAAACAACATTTTTCTGTTTGTGATCTGAAGACTATTAGAAATTAGGCAAAAAAGTTCAAGTTGTAAAAGATTAGAAATAACAGCTTTATTAAGATCTAACCCATACCATACTGGGGTCTCATTTATAGTGTGGCTGGGTCAGTGGTTTTGAGTAATACTCACCGTTCTGCAACCATCACCACAGTCAATTTTAGAACATTTTTATCACCCCAGAGAGAAACTCTATAACCATTAGCATTGCTCCCCATTTCCTCCCAACTCAACTGTAGGCAATGCTGGTCTCCTTTCTGTGCTTTACTGGTTCTGGATATTTCCTGTAAACAGAATCATGCAGTATGTGTCTGGTTTCTCTTACTAGCACAGTGAACTCCAAGGTTTTTTCATGTGGTAGCATGCACTTAGACTTCCTTCCTTTTTCTGACTGCCTAATATTCCATTGGCTGGATACATTACATTTTATTGCCATTCATCAGTCTCTGGATTTGGGGTTATTCCCAATGTTTGCCTAGGCAGGGAGAGCCGCTGTGGATGTTCCTGCACAGGCTCTGTGGACACAGGCTTCGTTTCTCTGGGCACGTCCCTAGGAAGGGATTTGCTGGGCACGTGGCTGCCCTAACCTTTGAGCAGTGGCTCCTCTGTCACCCAGAGGCTATGCCACTTCGCAGTCCCACCAGCCACGGACGAAGCCAGGTGAAGCTTCCAGTCCTCCGCTTCCTCAGTTATTATGTCTTTTTGAGTAGTGCCATCCTTGGGGAGGTGATGGGGTGTAGAAGATTCTCAAAGCTACACACAGGATATTTAAGAGCCCAGCCTTCGGTGGCAGAGCACGTTGGCGCAGACCTTGCTCTCGTCTTTAGCAGACTCATGTCCCCAGACAAATGTCTAAGCCTCTCAAGACTTGGCTTCCTTGTCAGCTGTAGTTCTTGGGTCGGCAGTTGTGATCGGGGATGTTGGCTGTGTGTTCCTGAGCCTCAGTTTCCATATCTGCACAATAGAAGCGATGGTCATAGTTCCCAGATCCGCAAAGAAGAAAGGACGAAGACTCCATTAAATGGGATAACCCTCAGCATCCAGTAAATGTTGCTTTTATGATTGTTTCTGTCTTTCTGATTGGTCACTTTTTGTTCCCTAAATAGTAGCCGCCTCCCTGAAATCTCCCTCCCCCAGCCCCTGCTGATGTGGGTGCTCCTCTGTCTCCGGCAGCCAGAAGAACAGCTAGAAACAAATCTGGCAGACAGTCAGTAATGAGCTTCTCTTAAAAAAAAAAGTTCATTTATTGAGCACTGGCGTGGACTCCTGGTCACTTTCCTTAGTTCACAGACTCCGGGACTCAGTGGACCCCGGAGATCGGAGCTTCGCCGGGGCCTGCTGGAGGCTGTGGGCGCCTCTGTCAGCAGCACAGGCGCTTCCCGGCTAGCAGTCTGCAGCCTGGGCAGGCCTTAGCCAAGCCGCCGGATAATGTGCAGTGGGTGGGAGAAGGGGCCGGGGCTCTGAGGGCATGAGGGGCCAGTTCACCTGCTGCTCAGGGAGGCGTGGGGAGGGCTGGGGGCCCTGGACGCTGTGGCCTGTGGGAGAGCGAGCTCTGTGGAAGGCGGCTGAGTGCCTGGAGAGCTGAGGAGATCTGCAGGCTGGGGGGGCCGGCCTCAGAGGGGAGCCTGTGGAAACCAGCCTGGCTTTTGGGGCTGCTTTTACCATGAGGTCAGCAGCAGGGTCTCTCGTGGGAATAGTGTCCCCCCAAACTCATGGTCACCTGGAACCTCAGAGCGTGATCTTATTAGAAAATAGGGTCTCTGCAGACCTAAAAAGTTGATGATCTTGAGAGAAAATCACCCTGACTTTAGGGTGGATTCTAAATCTTAAGGCCTGGTGTCTTCATACGAGAAAGAGGGGGGCGTGGATCCAGAGGCAGCCAGAGAAGAGAGCCCTGTGGAAAGAGCCACTTAGAGTAGTGGGTGGATCTTTGAGAGGGAGCATGGCCTGGTCGACACCCTGATTTGGCACTTTGAACCTCCAGAACTGAGATGGTGCATTTCTGTTGTTCACGCCCGGCTTGTGGTCCTTGGTGTTGCAGCTGCAGGAAACGGACGTTCTGACCGATGGGAGAGGTGAGAGGCTGAGCTCGGTGAGGCTGTCAGAAATGCAGGGGACCTGTGGCCTCAGGTCTGCCCGTGCACAGCAGTTCGGGGTCCCAGGCCTCCAGAGCCACTTCCAAGGGATGAGAAGTGGGACTTACGGGAGTGCAGCCAGCCCAGGTCACGC
This sequence comes from Scalopus aquaticus, assembly GCA_004024925.1. NCBI lineage: Eukaryota > Metazoa > Chordata > Mammalia > Eulipotyphla > Talpidae > Scalopus > Scalopus aquaticus. The sequence goes on along the minus strand of PVIJ01023519.1, from coordinate 7,396 downwards.
CACGCCTAGGTGAGCTGGGCGGGTCGGCCTGGTGCCCACAGCCTTGCCCCTCTCTAGAGGATGAAATAACCTCCAGTTGTTTTCACAAGTCAGCTTGTGCATTCAGTGTTCTGCGTACTAGAGAAAGCACTAGAAGAAGCAGACCTGCAGGCAGGCCAGGCCACTCGAGCTCAAACCAACAGGAACAACGGCCTGTGAGACAGTCCCGGCTCATGCAGCTCCTGGTACCAGCTGCAGACTCTGAAGCGAGGAGCGTACGCTGTTTGATGAAATGAAAGAGCCGATAGAGGACTTTGGCAGAGACCTAGAAACTAAGAAAGAATCAAACTGAAAGAACCAAAATTCAAAAACTGAAAATTGCAATGATCCGAGTTAAGTACTCAAAGGAAGCATAGGCGAGACCCAGGCTCGGAAAGTTGCCCCAAAGACAAAATCAACCCACAGGAGACATTAAAAAAATACAAAAATGAGAAGACAGGGCAGGTAACAGTGAGGGTGAACCTGTATTTAATTGTCACAGAAGAGACGAGTAAGAAAACTGGGCAGGAGCAACATTTGAAAAGTAACTCAGCCTGAGAATTTCGGCACATCCATAGCGGCAAGAGCCCTGGAGCACAGACCACACCTGTCCCTTCAAAATAAAACGGCCGAGGACCATCTGGGGAGAGAAGGCAACTTGGAAGCAGCGAGAACAGATCTCCCTCAAAAAGCAGCAAGTATGTCGACAGCTGTGTTCTTAACAGAAACCATGAAAAATAGAAGTTGCTTGAAATTTGAGTGCTGAAAGAAGCCGACTGCTAAGCCAGAATTCTTTACTCAGCAAAAAGATCCTTCAGAAATAAAGTTGCAATAAAGTCATTTTCAAACTAGAAAACCAGCTTTTTTTGGGGGGGGAGGGCTAGCAGACCCACACTAAGGAAACATGAAGGGGTGTTTTTTGTTTGCTTTTGGCTGGAGGAAAATGATCAGAGTTGAAGAAGGAATGAAGAACAATAAAAAGGGAATCTGTGGATAATACCATAGCTTATTGACTGTAAATTAATTGTGTCTTTGGGGTTTAAAACATGTGGAATTGAAATACACTTCAGTGGCATATGGAAAGTCGGGAAGGAGGTAAGTAGAATAGCTGTTCTAAGGTTCTTGGATTTGCAGGAGGGGGAAAAAAAGACCAGTCAGTGCAGACATATCAGCAATATTCTTGCAGTCTGTGTGGTCACCACTCCTTTGTGAGAAATTGTATGATAACGTGAGCAAAAGGGCAAGAAAAATGGAGTAATAGGAGACCCTAAATCTGAAAGGAGGCCAGAAAGGAGAAAAGAGAACACTGAACAAGTGAAACAAATAGAAGGCAAACAGGAAGTTGACAGACTTGAATCCCAGTAGACCAGTAATCACATTAAATGTAAGTAGACTTGAACACCCCAATTAGAAGGCAGAGATTGTCAGGGGAGAAAACAAAACTGACCAAGCTATGCAAAAGAGACATATTTAAAACATAATCCTATCAAGGGGTTGAAAGTAAAAATGCCATGGGAAGCACCAGAGTTATCCCAGGGACCCCAGTGACTGTCGGGAACCGCAGAGAGCACTGGACCCCGTTTTGCCACCTTTCCCCGTCCATCCATACCCACAGTTAATTCATTTATGAACTGGGCCCAGTAAGAGTCTAACAAGGACAGTTAATACAGAAGTGGAGCAATATACTGTGATGAAAGTTCCGTGACTGTGGGCTCAGAGTATCTTACTGCACTTAACTAAGACCACAATTGACTGCAGGTAACAGAAGCTGCATAAAGCCACACCGTGGATAACACTGGTCTACAGTGAGATCGTTACTGACTTAAAAAGGCCCTAATCTGTGGTATCTTGGTGTGCTGAACATGAATATAATCCTGAAATTATTTTATTAGTTCTCGATTTGAAGATATTTCATATAATTCATTTTATGTTTCACCCTGTAAATTTATCCAGTAGGACTGCAACAACATCCTAAATCAGCCTGGAATGATGTAATATTGCATTGCATTGCATAATACCATCATGCACACATCATCCAGAGTTGATTGCATCATTTTCTGATGCAGTGCAATACTACTGCCAGGTGGCTGCTGAAGTAAGCTGACTTTAGCAATGCACTATATAAAGCCCTGTCGGAAAGGTTGAGCATTGAAAATATTTCAGACTTTGTGTGAGGCAATTTAAACTACTGTTCCATAGAACTGTTATTATTTTATCCATTTGGCCACAATACAGAACAGTAATGCCTCGAAAGTGCGTTAATAGCGTGGACAATTTCTGCTCTATTTGTGGGGAAGTGACATTTGCCAACCAGAAGAAAAGTATCACTTCTCAAGTGAAGAAGGCTTATCATCTTGACATCGGATGCAAGGTTGGTGACCAAGGCAAGCCTTGGGCCCCGCATATATGCTGTGCTACAGGGACAACACAGCTTTCACAGTGGGTAAATGGCAAAAGACCGTCAGTGCTGTTTGCAGTCCCCATGGTGTGGAGAGAGCCAAGCAACCATATAAAAGACTGTTCCTTCTGCTTGGTTTGTCCTCTTCCCGGCGGAATAACGAAGCAAAAGAAGTTGGGAATAGTCTACCCAAACATTCCGTCTGCACTGAGACCAGTTCTGCATGGTGAGGGACTGCCTATTCTAGAACCTCCAGCAGAATATTCTCTTGATTCATCTGATGAGAACAAGGGTGAGCTGACCTGTACTTTCCCTGTCCCATCAGCCTGCAGTGATCCAGATTTTCACTGTGGTCCATCATCAATCCCACACAGACTAACACAGGAAGAACTAAATGACCTGGTTCGTGATTTGGACTTATCCAAGAACAAGGTAGAATTGCTTAAACACCAACAATGGAATCTTCTAGAAGAAGATGTCACAATTACTTTCTATCGAAAGCGCCACCAGCAGTTGGAGCCTTTCTTCAGAAAGGAAGGTATTCAGGTATCCTGTTCTGATACTGAGGGCCTCCTGAATGCCTTAGAAATCACTAATGACCCACAAGAACGGAGACTACTTCTAGACTCTTCGAAACTGAGTCTTTAGGCTGTGCTTTTGCACAATGGAAACCGTCTTCCATCTATTCTATTCCTGAACAGTACAAGAGACAAGCGAAGAAATATAAGAAGTAGTCTATGACTTGATTTTTTAGAGGTATTAACCATAGGTCTGTTACCATTGGCATGCATTTCAATATGTAAACATCCATTTGTTGCAGATTATAAAAAAAAACTAGAGCCAAAATTAGAATTTGACTGTCATATTCGTGTTGAGCACATACAAACTGATAGGAAATGACTAACTTTATTTCGGTAACATGACTTTTGTAAAAATTTGTTGACCAGTGTAAGTGGGGGACGACTAATTCAGAGAAAGGTGGTGTCATTATTTAAACATCAGACAAAGTGATAGTCTTTGAGGTAGATTTCTTTAGTAGACATAAAGATAGGATACTGATAATTGAGGTAAGGTTAATTTCAGATAGTCATTTGAAATTTGTGTATACCTAATGTCACAATTCAAAATATGTAAAAGAAAAATTAATACAACTGTGATGGGAATAAAGCCATAGTCATTGTGAGATATTTTAACGCATCTGCGTCCTAGGCTGTTACGACCAGCTGGCCAGAAAAATTTGTAAATTTGTGGAAGATCCAGCAACTATGCTCGCCCGAGTGCACCTGTGCGGAACCCTGCACCTCGCAGTCCAGAATCGAGATTCCTGCGTGCGCAGGCGCGTTTGTCAGAGTCCGTGGCGCTGGCCACAAGGCAGGGCTCAGCGCATTTCAGAGGACGGACGCAGCACTGTTCTGTGGCTCCGGTGGAGCAAGCCAGAACTCTCAGACGTAAAAATCCCCATGCATCTGGAAATCTAGAAGTGTATTTCTAAATAGCTTACGAGTCCAAGAAGGTAGGAAATAGGAGTTGAACAACAGCAAACATGCTCATAACCGCAGGACACAGCTGAAGGTGTGTTTAGAGGGACGGTCACGGCTAAACTACACTCACCTCAGAGGAGAGGCTGTCCTGGACAGCCCCAAGCACAGCAGGCTTGACGGACGTTGAGGAGGAGGTCATCGCATTCCTCTCTGACAGAATGAAGCAAACTACCGGAAAACGTCCATGAGGAAGGATCGACAAGGTTGGAAATCGACAATTCTTGGAAAACGCTGATGAAATTGACGGACCCCAGCAGTGGTCAAGAAAAAAATAGAGAAGACAAATTCTGGCGTGGAGAGGGGGCGCTGTGGAGACCCCACAGCTGCAGGGAGAGTAAGGTGCTGTGACAGCTTTATGTGAGTGCATTTGAAAAGTCAGCGGAGGGGACAAGTTCCTGGAAAACACGTTAAGACTGTACGTGGGACAACACGCAGTTGTTTTATGTGAACCCATAAAATCTTCTGACGAGGAAGTCCGAATGCAGGTGACTTTACCAGGGAATAATAAGCACTTAACACTTTGTGGTCCGCTCGCGTGTTAGTGCGTGTTTCTGTCACCAGTATCAGGTGGCCGCTCACGTGTTAATACGTGTTCATCTGGTCTCCGGTTTTTCACGCCACGGTGGATTCATTTGGAAATATTAGGAGCTGTTTCTTTGATCGTACTCAGTCCAGAAGCTTTACACATTGTTTTGGTGAAAGTGTCAGGTGTTTTATGAGAGATATTGCAGTTTTTTTTAATATCCAGTAGTTGAGGAGCTGTGTGTGTTTTACTGAATGCTTCTACCATCCATGCGGTGGCACAGAACATGGCCGGCCCCAAGGGCTGGTAAATTTAAAGGGCACCAGCACACAAAGTGTTAAGGACCAGATAACACCAATTTTCCACAAACTCCCCCTGGGGGAAAATACAAGATGGCCTAGGTACTCATTGCCTTTCTAGGAGACCAGCAAAACGCAGGTAGTTCAAAGCCTGATGGTGAGGAAGGAAGGTCACAGTCCAGCGTGCTGGTGAGCGGAGGCGAAGAATTTCAAAACGAGAGCTCTAATTTCAGAGATGTGGAAAGAATAATTTTGATGAAATTCAGCCTTCACTGGCTAGAGCCACACTGGCATAAATGTTTGCGGCTTTGTGGGCCACGCACAGCTCTGGGCCCAGTCCAGCCCCCTCGTGAGGGCGGCCTGAGGAAGTGCGCAGGGCGGCCTCCCTCCAGCGCCCACCCTGAGGGGTACCTCCTTCATCTGATGAGGTGTGTCCACAAAAGCCAGCCCACTGAGCTTTCTGGGTGTGGGGACCAGGGAGTGGATGTGCCCCTCATTTCAGTAGTCACTCACACAAAGAGAAAAGGTCTGCGCGTTGGAAAGGAAGACACAGGTGGTTGTTTGCAGGGGGCGTCCTGTTTTCTCACATCTGCAGATACAGAGGTCAGTTATGGCAGGTAAGCGAGAGTAGCAAGGCTGCCAGGTACAAGGACAGTAGAGAGTTTGTCGTATTTCTGTGATGTGTGCTACGGAATCGCGCCCCTCTCCCTGGTCCTGCACAGCGCTCTTGAGCAATAGGGGTGTCTCTTAGCATCCTTCTTGAGCCCCTTTTGATAACACTCAGGGTCATGCTAATGAGGTGGCTGAGGATGGAGCCTCTGAATGAAGCTCCAGTCGGGCGTGGAAAGCTGGAACAAGGGCCTGGGGCTCGAGTTACAGACACTGTAACCAGGAGATTTGCAAAGTGCTGGGAGGTGGGGGCCTCCGGGTTTGGGATCACAGACGCCCCCCCTTGCTCTGCGGGGCTTCCATCGGTGCTCTTGGGTGGCGGTGAGGACGTGGGGCGCACACGCAGCAGCTGCTGGTGGGGATGGGGTTGTGACGCCGCTATGGAGGGCATTCGGGCAGTGCCCTGTGCTTCTGAGGTTCACCCAGAAGCTGTGCCCTCCAGCAGGCCTGGTGGGGTGTTACCATTGTGTGGGGTGTCACTCAAAGGTGGGAGCAAGCCCACGTGCCTGTCAGCAGCGGAATAAATAAGTTGTGGTACGTTTCCCCACAAGCATACTATATATTAATGAAGGTGAGCTAGTCCCTCCGGCTGTTTCAAGAATCAGTCACAGCATTAATGTTGAGTCAGAAAAGCCAGACCAGAAAATACATCCTGTCGTGTTCATTTATCTCAAGTTCATGACGGGGGCGTGCATTGACGCGTTTAAACTTTCTGCAGGCGGAGGTTTCCCAGGGAGGTCTGGCTGACAGGAAAGGACAGGCAGCTTGGCGGGCTCGGAGGGGCCCGCGGTGCCCTGGACCTCCTGGAGCTCAGTTGGGGGTCTCAGTTTGTGACGATGTCATGTTTTTGTTTTGAGGACTTGTCTCTCTGTGAGCTCTAATGGAGCTTTTTGGGAGAGGATTGATAAAGGACTGAGGAGGAGGTGATTGGTCAAAGAAGTCTGCCAAGGCGCTGGGGCTGGCGGGGCCTCTGGCAGGTGCAGAGGCTGAGAGCAAACTGGTGGGAACAGCCACTGCGTGGAGAAGCCTTGATGGAACAGCCACTGCGTGGAGAAGCCTTGATGGTGGCGGTGGGAGGCTGGGGGGGAAGCCGCCAGGAGCTCTGGAGGAGTGGGGTGCTGTGACTTTGTTTTAGGAAAGGATCAGACGTCACCTGACGCGCCTGAAGCAGGTTGGGAAGCTGCTCCAGCCTGCTGTGGCTGCCCGAGGGGGTGCGGCTGGCCCGCGTGTGAGGGTGGCGGGAGCCCAGGTCAGGGCTGCGGTGGGTGATGGAGAGCTCGGCTGGACGGGACTTGGCGGGGGCACGCTGCGGGGGGTGCTGGCAGCTGGCTGTGGGGCTCCCCTCAGGGACAAGGAGGGAGCCGGCTCTGCAGAGGCCCCAGCCCTCTGCTGCTTCCCCGGGCTGGCGGGCCCACAGGGAGGCGGGACCTCAGGCAGGTGGGGGGGGCGCCTCCAGCCCACCAGTCCCCTCTCAGCCCAGGAAGGAGCGGTTGACAGACACCAGGGCCTCGCTGCTTTTGGGGGGGTGAGCAGAGGAGGAGGCCCCGTCAGAGAGGGAGGGACTCGAGAAGTGGGGGGAAGTCCCCCACTTCAGCCCTGGCAGCTGCACGAGCTGAGCTCCGGCATTCCCACTCTTTTTCTGGAATGTTTATTTCTTTGAGATGAATCTATATGCAAAATTTCTCTCTAACGTTAGTGAGCATTTCTGGTGTCACTAAAATCTCTTTGATCTTACTCTAATTTTTTCTTTTTTTTTGTGAAGAGTGTCTTTGCTAGGAAAGCATTTCTCCAATTTATTCTGAAAAATTTTAAGGAGGAATAATAAGACATTGTAGACCAAATGCCTTTGCTTCGAGCCTCAGCGGCTGTTTGTGTGTTGCCGGGTTTGCGTCTCTGTGTGGACTCTGAGGGACATGCCTTCCGGACAGCATGTCGCTGCCGACCCCCC
>PVIJ01023518.1:0-14117 GCA_004024925.1 Scalopus aquaticus | reverse complement strand
CTCCCCACCCCAGCGACTGTGGATTCCAGCCACCTGCTGTGCCCGTCTCCTCTCCCCCACCCGCCCCTCCTGAGCCCCGCCTGGCCGGGACGCCCCCGCGGGGCAGCGCGCTCACCCTGCGTTCCCCTTGCAGATCCGCGTGGTGAAGGCGTTCCGTAGCTCTCTCTATGAAGGTCTAGAAAAGCCTGAGTCTCGAACCTCCATCCATAACTTCATGGCTCACCCCGAGTTCCGGATCGAAGATTCGCAGCCCCACATCCCTCTCATCGACGACACCGACCTGGAAGAAGATGCCGCGCTCAAGCAGAACTCCAGCCCGCCGTCCTCGCTGAACAAGAACAACAGCGCCATCGACAGCGGGATTAACCTGACGACCGACACAAGCAAATCAGCTACCTCTTCAAGTCCAGGGAGCCCCATCCACAGCCTGGAGACGTCGCTTTAGCTGAGGACCCGCCGCCACCCGCCCCCCGGGCACGCACCCCATCCAGGCACCCGACTCCCCCAAACAGCGACAAGCCACAGCAGGAAACCAAATACTGGCGAGAAAACCGACGTTTCCACCCAACAGACCCTTTTTCTGGCTGCGATGCTGTTTGAACTCTTTTTCACTTTGAGGCGAGGGGAGGGCTCTCCTCCAGGGGCCTAAGGGAGTGAGCGATTTTCCCAAAACCAGCCCCTCCTGGCTCCCGCCCGCCGTGGACCAGCCGCGACCCTCCCGCGCCACACCCCTGCATGAATGTACTGTCCACCGCGACCCTCCCCGGTTCGGCCTGGGGGAGGGGGCTGGGAGGGGCTCCTCGTTCGTTTGTTTTCTTAGGCGGGAACTGCAACAGACTCTTTTCTGAGACTATCTATCCAACCCACTGGTCTGTGAGTTTTCGAGATGCTTGCGCAGCACGGGCTCAGCTGTCTAGGTTCATCCACCGACTTTTTAAAATCGCAGAGCTTAGCTCGCCTAGTAGATTTGCACCAACGGAACGGAGAACCCCATAGACACTCACAAGGCTATATCCATTTCGATGTATCTATATCCACGTATACTTCTCGGAAGCTGTATACGTCCATATAGATAGGTAGATATATATATATATATGAATATATATACATGGATATATATATAAAGTTTCTTTGCCGGCATGTTGCCTTGTTTCCGCTTAAATTGCTCTATTTTAACTTATTTATGTCCTAAAAGAAGAATGTAATTTGTTTACAAACCTGTAGATAGCGTCTCTGGCTATTTGTACGGTTTAAGGCGGCCGGGATGCTAGACGAACCACTCGGTCCCGCGGACACTCCCCCGGATTGCACCCTGATGTCTGGCCGTAGCCACGCTCTGAGTTTTGCCTGCTATTTCCGTTCGATGACGTCACTACCGCGGGAGGCTCAGGCAGGAGCCAAAGGCCGCCCAGCAGCCACCCTGAGGCGCGACACCACGCTCCGTAGACGCAGGGAGAGGAGGAGAGAAGGCTCCCGGGTTCGCAGCACAGACGCCCGTCCGGCCCAGGAGGGCGACCACAGAGCATCGGTGGAAGACTTTTCTCTCAATGAAGCTCGCTTGGGTTTACTGAGAGCATTTCAGAGGTTCCCTTTGGCACTGTCTGTACAGAGATTAAGGTAGTGTTGCAATATCACAAACGCTGTTGTGTTGACTTTTTTTTTTTTTTTTTAGGTAGTAATCTAGAGGTTCATTTCCTTAAAAATGGCAGCGTTACGGGCTGTTGGCATACAGGAGGAGGGTCACGTCGGCTTGCTGCTTTTATTTTTATGTTGGAAGAATAGCCTTTTTCTCTGCACTATTTAGATCCGAACGAACCTTATGATGTGTATATTTGAGATGTATTCAGTGTGGTTTTTAAACCAAATTGTCTTCCTGTAGTCGCAATATATACTGTAGCCTTTTAACAGCAAGTCTTGCTTTCCCAGACAGAAAGCCATTCCGAAACCCTACAGTATCACAGGTGAGAAAAGGTGGTTATTTTTCCCCCCGAGACAATAACAGCACTAGTCATCCCACTTAATAAGAGCTTATTTAATTGTATGTCAGCCCCTTAACTGCTAAGCACTTTGTGGGTATCAGCTTTTTTCATAAAAGAACTTTTGTATTTAATACAAAGTTTGCTTTGAGACTTTTCAGCATACGATCTTTTTCCATAAACTTGTACAGTGCAAAAGACATTTTGAATACCATGATCGATGGTGTCCCATGCTTCGAGAAAAAACCAAACACCCTCCGCCTCGCTTGCGAAATCCATTCCTCATCCCGACCCTTCCTACCGTGGCCCTGAGTCAGCCGGGCCCCCCCCCCACCTTCTCCAGGCCCAGAGAATTCCTCCATCAACGCGATGAGAGCCACTCGGGAAAAGAGCCATAGCCCGCTGGCAGGAGACCCCGACCCTGGGACCCCAGTCAGCCCAGCCCACCTGGCCGCCTGCTGGAAGAAGCACCTTTGGGAGAGAGCGCCGCCTGAGTGTCCTAAAGAGAACTCTCTAGATGCAGCCAGCAGAGGAAGCCACGTCCCCAAAGGGGTGGCCAGCCCTGGGGGAGGCTTCCTGGAGCCGGAGACAAGCAGTGCCCAGAGCTGGCCGCCGCTCTCCCACAGGCGAAGGGACACCGCGCACCCAGACTCGCGTGGCTCGTGGGCTTTTTCTAGTTTCCTTTCTCGAGGTTTTCCACGCCCCCTTCTTTGTTCCAGTCTTGAGTCTGTGACCTCATTCCACGACACCAGGAGAGCCTCGCTTGCAAACCGTGTTCCCTGTCCAGGTGGAGCCAGGAGACGAGGAGGAGGGCTGTCTCAGCAGCGCCCAGCGTGGGGACAGGGAGCGAGGAAGCCGCCAGACGGCCCCGCGGCCCCGAGGGCCTTCCCTTGTCAGGAGTGATGGATGCTCACACACGCACGCACACCCCCCCACTCACACTCATGCACACACCCACACTCACACGGGAAATGATTGGTTTGTCAACACTCACTGTAGTACATAAAGCTTGCACTCTGCGTCCTATATCTAGCAGCATGGGGTACGTTTGGCAGTTCACCCCAATAGGGGGTAAATAATTTATGACCATTCATCTGTTTTTATGAATTTTTTTATCTAGACAATAATTGTAAATAAAGAACTCACCGTCTCTGTTCATTTAATACTATGCAATGGTAATGCTTCTGATTGCTGACTCTTCCTGCTGCCGCAGTGTGGTTCTGAAATGTCTGTGGTTTATAAAAAAAAAAAAAAAAAAAGGCAAAAGACAACATCAAACGGAACATAGTAAATGTATACTCCGTCATGTCTACTTTATGGTCCGGGGCTGCACTGCCTCCTGGCTTCTGCCCTGTCCCCTGGACAAGGCTCCGGGTCAAGGTAGCAGGTTGAGTTCTGAGGCCTCAGCTTGACAACTCGTCCCCCCCAACAGCTGAGGGAAGAGCAGGAGGCCCATTAAGTGACTCTGGGGGCTGCGGAGCCACCCACCTTTAGAGGTGGGCAGGGAGGAAACGGAAGTCTTTCCTTCCTGCGACTGGGGCACCGTCTTCCCTCACTCAGCAGCAGCCTCCACTGCTCCCACCAGCCCCCGCCCCAGCCACCCCCATGTCCCAACCAGAGCAGAGAGCTGCCGAGAGGGAAGCAGGCCACCCTGCTTCTGACACCAGACCGATGGCAATGACTGCTCTGGGGCAGGGACTTGGACCTGTCTCATTTGGGGTATCCCAGTTACCTCATAGCCATTCTCCCCACCATGTTGAAATGCACTGTCCCCGCATACTACGCTTCAGATAGCCTGGAATCTATTTCTGGAATTTCTCTTCTGTTCCCTTATCTGGTCGTCTCCCCTGGCACCAGTCATACAGTTTTAATTATCGTCACTTTATAGCCTGTTTTATTGTGTGGTGGGACAAGTACCCTTCAATTTCCCTCCCTTTTTTATAAAATTTCCTGGGCTGTGTATCCTGTTCTATGTATATCCTACTCCTCCAAATAAACATTAAAATTTTGCCCAGTTCTCCACCCCCTGCCCTCCACCCTCCCCAAATTCTGGCCCTGTCGTTCTGGGAGCAGACGCCTTCCTGCCCTGGGACATGCCATGCACTCAGGGTCACTAGAGAGTCCTGTGAGGGGAAACACAAAGGGCAGCCTGAATCTGGAGGGGAGCCCGATGTTGCTAAGCCAGGGAGTTGTCAGGAAGGCTGCTGAGCCCCCAGGCAATCTCACTGGAACCTAAAATCACCCTCCCTGTTTGTGCTCAGTGGACCCCCGTTGGCCCCAGTCCAGGTGAGAAAGAAGGGGTTCCCCCCAGACCTGGAACTACCAGAACGCAGGACCCAGTAGTCTAGATGCCTAATCTTCCTCCTGGAGAAACGTTTATTCCCTCCTCCCTTTACTAAACTGCTTTTTTTGGGGGGGTGGGGAGGGGTCACCTCTCGTTCTTGACTCCAAGTTTTCAGCAGTGGTGTGACAGGTCCTCTGGGGGGCAGCAATGCCCTGCCCTGGCCAGCTCACACCTGGCTGCCCACACACCTTGCTCTGCTGGCAGAAGGCTGTCACCCAGTGGGCGCTGATGGCCTTCTACCCACAGCGCCCTCTATGGGCGAGGTTTTGCCATTACAAGATGGGGGAGGGTATGTTTTTAGAAGGCTTTGAGGTCTCCCAGAATGAAGGCCTAAATTAAAGGAGAAAATCCCCAAATCTTTCCCAAGTTCCAGAGCTCTCCTGATGTCGATTTAGAGATCCTACCCACCCAAGTGGGGGGAGGGGGACCCCAGGCCCTGGGCATCAGCCACCACCCCCTCCACCCAAAACAAGGTATTGAGGCTGCTTTGGGACGGCCCTTCTCAGCCCCCCGAGTCTGTTCTGTGATGCCTGTGGTGCTCGCCCTCCGCACCTTCCTCTCGGGGTCACCACACTTTGCTAACTCTTGTGTGCACTTATTTTCTAACAGAGTAGCGAGGAAATGGTGCCGCCTCCAGCTTCCACAGCTGCCCGGGCTCTGGGGGGCTCGGGGACCATCGGGGCTGGGAAGTGACTATGCTCTTATTGTACACTCTTTATTTCTCTGTATCTCTGGCTTGTGCTCTTTGTAATTAATGGGATTTGTCTGCCTTTTCAACACTATACTGAGCAATAACAATAAATGCACACGTGGAAACGCAGGCACGGTGCACATCCCAGGGCCTTTTTCCGCAGGACAGCTGGGTCCCCGCCCTCTGTGGATTTGAACCGAGGGTGAAATTGCATCCCTGGGAGGGAAGGCACTTTGCCCAAAGGTACAAGGCTAAGTGGGTGGGCTCTCTCCCTCCGCCAAGTCACACTTTTTGAGGGAGACAGGTCGAATCTGCCAGTCATTGACTTCTCGCGAGGAACGGCTAGTAATCCCACAGAACAAGACTTTGGAGGAAGGGGCCCCCAGGGTTGGGGGCCAGGGGAGAGCTAGGAGAGTCAGGGGCAGAGGGTCTGGATGGTAGGGACCATATAGGAGAGAGCCTAGAATGACCTGACTGGGGTGTGGGACTATCAGAGGAAGGTGACTGGAGACGCAGACTAGGCTGCAGGGGGCAAGCTCTACGGGGAGGGGGAGGCAAAGGGGAGTGTCTGAGCTTTGCAAAACTCTGCTGAGCATCAGCAGAGAAAAGGAGTGTGCCAAGACCAAGAGATGATCCCCCATGTGGGTCCAAAGGGTGAAGATCACAGATACAGGTGTGCACGTGAGTGTACACACACACACACACACACACACACACACATTGATCCCACTCTTCTCACAGAGATCTGATCCTGAGATCAAGCACCATGGGTCCCTCCAACTTCTAAAGACAGTTTCACATCCCAGGGTCTGCCTACCCACAACATCAACCTTCCGAGTCAGTATCATTTTAATTCCCACTGAACAGATGAGACAGCAGCTGGGAGAAGGGGCGGGTGCGCCCAGCTTGTAAGCAGGAGACACAGTATGGATACCCAGCGGTCCTGATGCCAGAAGCAGCCTTATGGCTTCACATTACAATGCCTTTCGGTCCCACCCTCAAATACCTTAAGGAGTAGGAGAGGGTTGTGCTTGCCCCGATGCCCGTCGCTCTGATTTCAACGCCTACGATAGGAAATTCCTATAACAGCTACGCCCAGCGCACTGTTTTTGTGTTATATCTAATACACCGTTTCCACGCGAGGAAGGTGAGGCTCAGGGAGGAGTGATGTAAACTTCCGGCCCAGAGGATCCGTGGTACAGCACAGACCCAAAGCCTTCTCGGCCTCTGGCCCCAGTCTGGGTCCTGAGGAAGCGAGGACCACTCTACCCCTCCCCCAAGTTTATCAACCAACGGGAGACTCCAGGGCCCACCCGTTTTGTCCCCAACTGCCCCCCTAAGTCACATCCCTGCAGCATTAGTCAAGAAGGCTGGGGTAGGAGATGGAAAAGTGGGTTGCTGCCTGAAGGCCCCGCCTCGAGTTCTGTGTGCTCCCACCACCCTGCCACATTGTCAAAGCTCCGAGGTTTGGACCCATCACTTCCTCTGAGCCTTAACATCTTCCCTCAAGCAATCCACCTAAGGTTCTCCACCTCGGTGCTCACCTCTGCTTTCCAGAAAGGAAATGAAGGATTGTGACCCACTCAAGAGCAGGGTGGGGCTTCCCCCTCAGTCAGCCGACTCTGTAACTCGAGGGGCCTCGGGGCTGCCAGACCACGTTCGGATGGGTGAGCCCTGAGCTGCCCAGCAGCGCAGCGACCTCGCTGTGCTTGTGGGCAGCCAGGGACCCGGGGGCTGGGGCCGCTGGAGGTTGGGTCCTGGGCTCTGTGTCCTTTCTGACACCCTTGCCTGGGGGATCCACCTGAGGCGCCTGACTCGCAGGACCGAGGACTACGGGAAGGGCCGTCTGGAGACGCGGCCCCGTGACTTGGGGCGGTCAGGACGAGAGGGCTTGGGCTCTGGTCCTTCTCGGCCCCTGGCCCCATCTGGGTCCCGAGGAAGACGAAGACCACTCCACCCCTCCCCAAGTTTATCGGCGTCCATCGTAAGGCCGGTCGTGCCCAGAATCGCGGGGGCGTGGGGAAAAACTGCAGTCGTGAAATCTTTTTTTTTTTTCTTTTTTTTAATGTACGGCCTTCAGGTAAAGGGAACGGTCGGCCAAAGAGAAGACCCGCCGGCGCTTCAGATTCCGCAAGCCCGGGTCAGGGTCGCCGCGGCAACGAGAACCCCGCCCGCGGGTCTCGCGCGATCTGCAAGGAGAAGGGGCGGGGCCCTGGGAGGGCGCGGCGCAGCCTCCGAGAAGCACGGAACCTTCGTGCGGACGGAACGCGGTGCTGCCCGGAGGTTCCTGTGTCGCGGTCCGACGGCCGGCCCGCCCGGCGCCGGAAGTGAGCCGTTGGGAGGCGCCGCCGCGAGCTGCCACGTCCGAGACCGGGAGCCCCCGCCGCGGCCGCCACCATGGTGAGTGTCAGGACGGGACGCCGAGCGGGGTTCGGGCCTCAGTCGTGGCCCTCCCGGGTCCCTGGGCAGCGCGGGGGCGCAAGCCTCAGGCTGGGCCGTTCAGCTCGCCTCCCCAGCTTCGGGGTTTGGGGGCTCTGCTCTCAGCACTCTGAGGATGGGAGGCCGGGGGGCGGGCCGCGTCCGTGCTCTGCGCCTGCCTTTCCGTGTATTTCCCCAACAGCTGAAAACAAGCCAGAAACGCCCAAGAGCCACTGTACCCCGAGCCCTTCCCAAGCCCCAGGCCTTGTCCCAAGCCCCAGGCCTTGCCCCAGGCAGGGCCTCATAGCCCTGCGAAGTAGGTGCCCTTGTTCCCGGCACCTAGCAAGTGGGAGGCGGGAGATTAGAGGGGTGACGCCTTTGGCACCGCTGGCAAGTGGCAGAGCTGAGGTTGGAACCCTCCTAAGCATTCCGTGCTGCCTCCTTCCATCTCACCCAGCGGAGATGTTTGGCAGTGGCCGAGGTCTGACGGGCGCATCAGGAAAGCGATGGAAGGTTGAGCTGAATGACTGGCTGGAGGCGGGGACTCGGTTTCTGAATTCTCTGCGTGTCCACCGTGTGCTTTCAGGCCACTCATTAAATCACTGACAACTCATGGATGAAGGCCTCTCGCTGAGCCTGGCACAGGACTTCAGGAAAATGGGTGGGCTGGGTGTTTTCAGGAAACCGGTGTGAACCCTGAAGTCAGACCACTGGGGTCAGTTAATCTTGGGTGGGTGTTAGTCACCCATCTCTTTCGGCCTCGCCAGCTGCTGAGTAGAGCTGGGGGTCTTTTATGTCCTGACATAGCTTTTTCTAGATGAGTTTTTAACTAGTTGGCTGATTCTGAACAGCTGGATTGTTTTGAGGTCTCTTACTAAACAAGAAACAGACAACTTGAGGTGCTCGGGAGGGGCTTTTTTTTTTTTTTTAAGAGTTTTGGACACACTTGTTTAGAAAGATGGTTCACTGCCCCTGGCTGGTGGGTGAGAGTAGTGAAACATAAATGCTGATTCTCTAAAGCCCTTTGGTGACCTGGTATGAAACCACCAGTAAACCTTCTGCCTGCCTGTGAGCCCTCAGCATTGGTTTAGGGAATTTGTCGCCGCAACCACGGTATGTTCTAGGTAAAGTGGGGAGCTTTGCGAGCCGGGAGGTAGAGGGTGAGGCGCTTGCCCCAGCCCCATCTTACTAGCTCTGTGACTTTGGCAAAAGCTTCTCTTCTCTGGCCCTCTGCGGTTCCTGTGTGTCAGGTGGCTCTGATTAACTCTGCTCTTCGTCCTCCCCAGCACACACTAAAGCAAGCCCTTCGTAACAGTAGGAGACTTTTAATCTTCCTTACTTGCCTTCGCGGGCCTTGGGAGCCCATTTTTAGGGCGTTTAGAACTTGATTTAGCAGATTTGTGTAGAATCTGCTCACTGAAGCGCCCTTTGAACTGCCTTGTAGCGCCTCCTTTGGTGTCCACGTCTTTGAAAAGTCGGACTTTATACCTGCAGGACTTGTGCTGAAAAAAGGTGAAATGGGGGTAACGAGAAGAAACCATGTCAAACTGAAACCTCCTTTTGATCCTTTTTCTAGCACAAGTGTTCAAAAGAGACCGCTGTTGAGCATGCTGTCCGATTTTGTTCATTGGCTCGTTCAGCAGACAGTCCCTAGTTCCCTCTGGCTGCGAAGCGCTGTGCTGGGTGATTTGAAGGGATCCAGAACATCAGACAGCTCAGCCCCCGACTCTGGGGAGCTCACCTTCGAGTGGGGAGAAGAAAGTGTGAATTGTTGTAGATATTCGGGGGCTCCAACCCATCGGGGATTCTGGGGCTTCCCAAGAAAGGGGGGGTAACTTGAACTGGACCTTGAAAATGGGTAGGAAGGCAATGAGCAGCCCACAAGCTGCTCAGCCCTGGATCCCAGTCTAGGTGACATCGAGGGTGCTGTCGGAAGTGGTGGCCTAGGGAGCAGCCTCCGTTGAAACTTGGATCAGTTCTCCAAGCCCATAACCCCATTATGCAGAAAGCCGGCACCTAAGAGGCTCTGTCCCCCGGTCACAGCTCCCTGAGGGGCTGTCTTCACCCTCAAGTCAGGACTGCTTGCCGCCCGCCTCGCTGCTCGCGTTACTCTCTCTACACAGACTGTCCTTCCCCCCGTGCTACCTAGCGAGTCCCTCCTCATTGAGCCCCAGCTCCCCTCACCGCCTGCAGCCCCCGAGGCTGCCGTGGCACTTGGGCGCCTTGCTGGCATCCTCGCCATGATGTGCGAGGCTTGCGTACATGCAGGTTTCTCAGGGGCCCAAACTAGCTTTTTTCGTGTCTGTATCTCTAGTTCTGGGCACAGTAGCTGACAGAAAGGCACTTAGAATGAATGTTTAATGAACGATTAAGCAAGCAGTCAAGAACTTTAGAAACGATTGGTGAATTTAATGAGGTCATTGCGTTCAAACTGCCGTCGGCTTACTCACCAGCCGTCTCTCTGGCTGCAGGTGTCGGTGATCAACACGGTGGACACCTCGCACGAGGACATGATCGTAAGTAGGACGTGAGCCTGCCCTGCGTCTGGGGGAGCGTGCTGGGTGGCTCCTTACTCCTTTTGCTCGATCATCCACAAATGCAGTGCGGCTCTGCAGCCTTTTCCAGTCAGGCCGTGACCTCGGGGGGCCCATCTCCCGCCGTGCCGTCTGGGTCGGCAGGGCCCTGGCAGTCCAGTCAGCCTGGCAGCGGGAACCTGGGACGGCGAGTAGCTCGAGGCCTCTATCTTCCGGCCGGTGACCTGGCTGGGGGGCGCCCGGGTGTGGGGCCTGCCGATCGTCTTCCCGCCTGTCTTCCACCTGCTGCCGCTTGACCCGCTTTGGAAAGGCGCTTAAAAGTGAGGGTAGGACGGCTCAAGACGAGGCCCAAGCCGGAAGGAGCGCCACAGACGGCAGCCGTGTCCCCGGGCGTGTCCTGAGAAGCAGGAACAGGGCTCGGTGTGACAGGACAGGACTGGGAGAAGGTCCAGAGGTCAGAGTCCAGCACAGACTCGGGCTCTGCTCCCTGCCCGGCCAGCGGGCCGCCGGCCTCCTCCTGCGCCCCAGGCTCCCTGCCCCGCCGACTGCCACTAGCAGTTGCTTCGGGGCCTCTGGGAGGTCACCTGGGCGGGAGCTGTACATGACCTCGGCTGCGGTGAGAGTGGGCCGGAAGCCGGAAGCCCCAGACCCAGAGACGTGCAGACCGGGGCTAAGACGAGCCGACCTGAGGCTCCCGGCCAGTTTCTGAGCAGCCCGTCTCCTGGCTAAAAGGGGAGTGACGAAGGTGCCGCCTGCGTGCGTGGGTCTGCTTTGCGGCTCGGCTGAAGCAGCGCGGCCAGGACTGACCCGCGTGCTCGCGGCGCGCCAGCCCCGTCAGGGCGCTCCTCGTCCAGTGTCGTCTAACCTTCAGGCCACCCTTGAAGCAGGGGCCGTTAATCAGCCCCTTTTGAGACAAAGAAGCTGGGGGGTAAGGGAGTCAGGTAATTTTCCCCAGGGTCACACAGCAGCTTAACTAAGAAGACAGAATTTAAGTGTAGGTCCGGCGCCCTGCAGCAGGGCCGCAGAAGCAGGCTCGGAGCGCTCTGTCCCGCCTGCCTTCCGGAGCCAGAGCCTGAAGGCACCGAGGCAGGTGACTTCGAAGGAGAGTCAGGATGTTTTCCGTGAGGGAGGTGAGAAAGGAATGTGAGGCAGGGGACTGAGCAACCCCTTGAAATTGCTCCCCCGGCACCCCCAGGAGCGGCAGCTGACAGTTCCTGACCCTCACAGTGCGGCCGCCGGGGAGAGCGCCCCTGGGAAGGGCAGTGTGCTCGCAGGGTGCCAGACAGCGGCTCAGAGGCGCCCTCACCCAGGTGGACAGGGAGCGGTGGGCAGGGGCCAGCTCTCGGGCACGGAGGGAGCGGTTCATCCGGGTGCTACCAGCGGCGCCTGGGCTGGTGGAGCGTGGGGTGCTGGGCGCACTCTTAGGAGAAAGGCCAAGCGTACGCCAGGCTCAGGGCCACAGAGAACCGCAAGTGCAAGAAGGAACCCACGAGTCAGCGTAGAACCCCACATCCAAGCCAGCGGTGCCCGCGGAGGACCTGGCTACCTGCTCTTTGGGCCGACCCTAGCCCTGGGTTCTCAGGCACAGCTGAGCCTCCTGGCAGCTTCCCCAGCAGCCCCATCTCAGAGCATGGCACTTCTGAGGAAGGGGGAGACCCGGCCACCTTTCTCCCCCATACCAACCTACAGAACCCGACTGAAGGGGACTTCCCCGGAGTACGGAAGGGCCTGAAAGCAGCTGGGACGTTTGTCTGGGCCCTTTGAGAGGACACTGCCCGCCAGAGCGAGGGTGCCAGCTTGCTGGCTCCCTGGTGACTAGCTTCTTTTCGGGAGACTCTGGCCGGGCTGGACTCTGCTGGTGGCTGCCCCCGCCGCGCCCAGCCTGCAGGCTCCAAGCTGCCCCCCTTTGCAGCACGACGCCCAGATGGACTACTACGGCACCCGCCTGGCCACCTGCTCGTCAGACAGGTCCGTCAAAATCTTCGACGTGCGCAACGGAGGGCAGATCCTCATCGCCGACCTCAGGGGGTGAGTGTGGCCACCCGCGAGGCTGCCGCAGGGTTGGGCTTCGGGCGCGGCAGGCGGGGCTGAGCGCCCGGTCGGGACTGCCCCGGGCGCAGCTCGTGAGGTCAGCTGGGTCCTGGCCAGCGGCCCAGCCACAGCCGGTCAGTGCTGTGCCAGGAGCAGCTGGATGCAGGAGCAAAGCCCACGGCAGGCCTCAGGAGCGCCTCCTCGGCATGGAGGCTGCTGCCGCTCCCCAGGGAGCCGGGGCGACCAGGGGCCCTTGGGAGCGGGAGCGTGCGGCGGCCATGAGGCCCGCCCCGCCCGCAGGAAGACGTGGGTGCGTCCAAGCGTCTGTCTCCCCTTCCCCCCACTACCAGTCTTGAGACCCTGGTTCTCCTTTGCATGGCTGCATCTCTGCTCCTTTCAGCTCACTGCCCGTCCCGCCGATGGGGCGCTGAGCTGGCGTCCCCCCTGCGCGGGTTGTGGGCACAGTTCAGGGCTCAAACGGCAGCGGGGCGGCGGGTCCCCATCTGTCTGCTCGGGATTCTGACATGCGGCGGCTCCCTCCGGTGCGGGCGGCGGCCGGCCTGGAGCCTGAGCCGTCAGAGCCTCTGTGCCCCATGAGGCCCTCGCGGCCCGGCGCTGCTGAGACGCCGCCCGCCCTGAGCTGCTGACCGGGCCCCGCAGGCACGAGGGCCCCGTGTGGCAGGTGGCCTGGGCCCACCCCATGTACGGCAACATCCTGGCCTCCTGCTCCTACGACCGCAAAGTCGTCATCTGGAGGGAGGAAGGCGGCGCCTGGGAGAAGACGCACGAGCACACGGGCCACGACTCCTCAGGTGCGGCCTCCCCCGCCCTTCGCCGGCCCTGGGGCGTGGTTGGCTCTTGCTCATCTGTCCGCAGCCAGGGCGCGGTGAGGGGAACATACACGGGGGACCCTCTTGAGGTTTATTCTTTCTCAGTGCTGGTCTGTGGCCCCCGATTATCGTCCGTCCCCTGGGCTGTAGCGAGCGCCGCGAGCAGGGGCCGGGTTCTCATCGCCGACGGCCACAGCTTTATTCAGCGGGCCGTGTAAACGCAAGTCCGGGGGACGAGCGTCTGCTCACTCGGCCTCCCCCTCGCAGTGAACTCGGTGTGCTGGGCCCCCCATGACTACGGGCTGATCCTGGCCTGCGGGAGCTCGGACGGGGCCATCTCGCTGCTGACCTACACCGGGGAGGGCCAGTGGGAAGCCAAGAAGATCAGCAACGCGCACACGGTGAGCGCGGGGCGGGCGGGGCGCCGAGCGGGCTCCGGCCTTCTGCTCCGGAGCTCTGGGCTGCGCCCCGGCAGACTCCAGGTCGGGGAGGGGCAGGGTGGGGAGGTGGCGGCGGCCACCGCAGGGTGACGCGCCCGGTTGCCAGGGCTCACCCTCCTCTGGCCTGTGTCGGCGCCTCTTCTCCCCCGTGCGGCAGCGCCCGCCCTGCGGCAGCTCAGGTCTGCATATGCTGTTCTGCGAGGTCACAGTCGCGTCCCTTTACTGCAGTATATCGTTACTCACCGTAGCTTACAAACCACACTCTCCTGCGGGGAAAGCAGTGCTTGGACACGGAGGCGCACGCTCGTATCCCCGTGGGCAGTGGGGTGCTTGTCCCCGTGTTCAGCCTCTCAGCAGCTGCGCCTTTCGGTGCCACAAACATGCGGGTTTGCTGTGATGTTTTCAGTGTTCTTGGGTGTGTGACTGGGGGAGGGATGGCAGGTCACCGAGGCACTGCTGGTTCTCAGATCCTAACTAGATCCCGCGGTTGCTGCCAGCAACGAGTGAGGGTTTCTACTTCGCACCCTTTGCCATGCACCTGGCCGCTAGGCGGCCCTGGGGGGAGCGGGCTGGGGCCCAGCCGGCTGACAGGGCCTCCCCGGCAGAGGGCAGTGCTCACCGGTGCTCATTAAGGCGCATTGATGTGTGCTTGAAGAGGCTCTGCCTTTGGGCCTCCCTCGTAGCCTAGGGGTTAAGTCTCAGCGCTAGCAACCTGTGCTCGCCACTGCGGCCTGAGTTCGACCCCCGGCCAGGGAGCTGACCCACAGACAGCGCGCGGCGGGCCTCTCTGTCTTGCCCGCTGCTCCACCTAGGTGTGTCTCCGCACTCCCCTTCCTTACCTGCTTTCCCTTCC
>PVIJ01023517.1:0-14117 GCA_004024925.1 Scalopus aquaticus | reverse complement strand
ATGTGGTACATATACACAATGGAATACTATTCAGCATTCAAAGAAGATAAACACATGCAATTTGCAGCGACATGGATGGAATTAGAGGGAATCATACTCAGTGAAATAAGCCAGAAAGAAAAAGAAAAATATCGAATGGTTTCACTTATAACAGGACTATAGGGAGGCCGGGTGGGAGAGAGACACTCAGCGGTGGGGGGGCGTGGGGGGAGGGGAGGATAAGGGCACAAAATGGAAGAGAGGAGAATATAAGGGACCATGGAGATGGATCACGGGTGAATTGGTGGTGGGCTGCCCAAGGGGAATACAAAATGTAAAAGACATAAATAACAATAAAAAAAAAGAAATAACCAAAAATACTTAAATTGGATAAAACTTGTCTTTAATATCTCCTAATCTGTCACACTTGATATCACATAGAAGCAAGACCTGCTGCCGCTAACATCAAACTATAGCCTATTTCACTGAATCTAGGATAACACTGATAGCAAGACATCAATGTATAGTGTATAATACTATACCATTATATATAATATAATATGATATAACATACTACAATAACACTATACTATACTATAATATTTATACATACACACAAACACTATAATATTTATATACACACACATATATATGTCTATTTGACATATATATATTTGTCTATATTTATATGCACACACACTCATATAGATATATGTCAAATAGACATATATATGTGTGTGTATATATAAATATTAGGTACAAAATGGTAAAACAGTCTCAAAGGCTCTGCATGATATAATCTCTGTCTTCCTTTTCAACCTCACCTGTGCCAACATGGCAGCCACATTCATTGAAGGCCTTCCATGGACCACACTCTCACTCCTTTTACCTAATTAATGTCTACTTAGCCTACAGATCATATCTCAAAATTTTCTTCCTTGGGAAAAATCCATCCCTCCCCAGATTAAATAAGACTCCTATTAACAGCTATCGTGACATCCTCTACATTTCCAACATAAAAGTTGGAATGATCATATATTCATGTGTGGATGTTTTTAGTAAGACATTTCCCTAATAAGTAATAAATTCCACAAAGCGGTCTCATGCTTGCTTTTGTTCATCGTTGTTTTCCCTTAGTTCCTCCAATGAATAAATATTTGGAAAAAAGATGAAGTGATGAGAGAAACAAGGCTTGTGACATATCAAGGAACAGATTATTTTAAACCCATGCAAAAGTGATTGGATTTTATTTTGTAAGGACTAGAGGGCTCCGGACTATTTTAAATGGGGGAGTAATTTAGTGATAATTTTATTTCAGAAATTTTACTTGAGCAGCAGTGGGGCAGAGAAGGCCAGGTCAAAGACTATTGAAATAGTCCAAGAAAGAAATGGAGAAGCCTAAACTAAAATACTAGCAATGGGATTTTATGGGAAAAGAAAGAAAAAACAGATCTGAGTATTATTTGGCTCATAGACTACTAATCCACAAGATCTTAAGATCAATAAGGAATGTAGAATTATTCTCTCAGTGTTTTGAGTCACTGGATGTGTGAAGTGCCATTGATCAAGATAGGCAAATTAAGAAGATGAACAGATCTTACAACAGAAAATAAGTTTGGTTTGGACCATAGACGTTGAAGGAAATGGGTATCAGATGTGAGACATCCCTTAGGCAATGTACATCATGGGCCTAGAGTTCAGGACACAGGACTAGACTTAAGATGAATATTTAGAAGAAAATAGTAGTAAATGACAATTAAAGTGAAAGGAAAATAAATTCTCCCAGGAGAGTAAATAGAATGGGGCTAGCCACAACTCAGAGGAGCCCTAGAAAGCATAAAACAGAGAAAGAGGAATCAGCAAGGTGGCCTAAAAATAAGTGATTCTTTCCAGAGGGATGTACTGGCCAAGAATGTCAAGTACTAAAGAGAAGTTAGGTCAATTTAAAACTAACATAGGTTTCCTGGTTTGGACAAGTAGGAAGTCACCTGTGGCTATCACCAAAGCAATTTCTGCATACTCATGATTTATTCATTGACTTGAGAAATGAGTGACGAGATTCTGCAAATTCAGACTAGTTTTTCAAAAACCTTGACTGTGAAGGAGAGGTAATTGGCAGGCAGCAATTTTAGGATGATTCAGGGAAACATTTTTATTAATACGGGAAATGCTCAAGTATGCTTACTTATTGGCTAAAAAAAAGGAGTGAATTTAAAAAGCGAGGCTTAATGTACACATGAGTGGATGTACATAGAGCAAGTTTCTTCATCCCAGGTGTTTTCTTCTTGTGAGAAGAACTGCAGGTCTCTTTCAACCCCTCTCCTTCCTCTGCCTCTATAAAAGAGGAATGATCTATTTGACTGGAAAATTGGGGAAGAAAATGGCAACTTTAATTTTGCCCTTCATCCTCTTGATAATGAGCCTTTCCACAAATTTCCCACTGCAATTCTATACTATCAGTTTTTCCAGGACACATTTCCATCCAGCTCTGCTCAGGATCACCTAAATCTGAGTTTCAGGCCTATTCGATCCAGATGTCGAGGGGCATCCTCCAGTTCAGCTCTATCAATAATAATATATTAGCATCTGTCTTCATTCCTTGATTTACTTTTCAAATTTTCTAGCACTCAGGTTGAAAAGATAAGGAGCAATTTATTAGGGTATCCTAGGTAACCCCATCATTAGAGAAATTGATTAAACAAAATAGGTAAAAGGGACTTTTACCAGAGAAGAAGTAAACAGAAAAAATTATTTCCCATCCTCTAAAACCACAAAGTAGGGCAGAAGAATGTGAAAGAGTTCACAACTGTTATTATTTAATTTCCTATGAAGTTGGAAATAAAGCAATTGGATGAGAATGAGAAAGTTGAAGATTTAAGGCCTCAAGCAGGATTAAACAGCACTTGAGAGAATGTGAGGAAGAAGATTGAGGACCAGTAAATGTGAAGAGGATCCCACAGTTCACGATTCCAATATGGTTACAATTAAATTGTGCTCATTCCAAAACAAAACAAAGGGAGGAAAGGGCTACATAACAAGCTCACAATCTCACAATTATGACTACAACTAATACTCAAGATTCCTCTCAGGGTTGACTTTTGGGGGACAAGCAAAGACTAGGAAACCTGAATTTCTATCTCAAGTTTTCTGGTAACTCAGACACTGTTCAAGCTGATAAAGAAGATGATGGCATGTGGCAGGCAGCTGCTGACATGGTCCTCAATGCTCCCTACCTTCTGGTATCACTCCATTGTGTAATTCCCTCCTCTCCTGTGTTGGACTTAATGACTCACTTTTAATCAGCAGAGCACAGCAAATGTAATGGATGTCACTTCTGAGATTAGATTATGCCTTGCTTGTACTCTCTCTAGTTCTTCTCACCTGTTTGTCCCAAGGAAGCAACCTCAATAAACACAGGGGTCAAGAACTGAAGGTGACCTCCAGCGAACCCCCACAAGGAAGTGATGTCTGCAATCTAACAGCCCTCCAGGAACTGATTCATGTCAATTACCACATAAGTGCTTGAAAGAGGATCCTTCCCAGGCAAGCCTTCAGATTAGAATGCAGCTCTGCTCTGCATCCTGATTGCAATTTTGGGAAAGATTCTAAAGTAGAGGAGTGAGTTAACTAATGGTTGGATTCCTAACTTAGAGAAACTGGGAAGAAAAAAATAGATGTGTGTTGTTGTACGATGCCAAGTTGGAGCTTGTTTGTGATGCAGCAATAAATAATATTCACTTGATGTGAAAATTGGCTAGCAATATTAGTAGAAGCTGACTGATGGTTCTGTGACAGTGAGAGATGGTTCTTTAATGCAATGTTATAGTTTTCTGTTGTGTCTCTATCCAAAAGAAAGTTGAAGAGGAACAGAGAAAAAGGTAACTAATATTTATTTATCTGGTGCTTAATATCTGCCAGGCACTGTAATAAGCGTGTAACTTAAATTATTTCATTTATTCTTCTCCAAAACTCTTTTGAGATAAGAATTTTCATTCTTGTTTTATGGAAGTTCTGGTCAGAAACCCTTACTATGAAGTTTAAATAAAATAGGTATAATTTTATTAGTACCTGGGAATAGTACCTGGAAAATAATATGTAATTACTAAATGTTCTTTAGCTTCCCTTCTTTCCCCTTACAGAGAAACACAGTAAGATTGAAAAACAAATCAGAAGCTTGCATAGTACATCTGCGATTATTGCATACTAAGAAGAAAGATCCGGAAGAATAAATGAGTCAAGATTCAAAATTAATCCTGACAGTCAAGAGTACTAGACCAAAACTACTAAGATGAAATGTTACAGGGTTGATGTACAGTTATGACTGAAAAATTAACCTCCCCTGATTAATTTAAGATTAGGGAAAAACTTGACTAGACAGTAACTTACATAAAACGGATCTAGGGTTAACCGTAATCTTAATATGAGCCAAAAGTGTGTGTGGGTCCTGGGAAAATAGTTATCTTGTTCTTAAATTCAATGGTTCAAGAATAAGGTATTAACAATGGTCCATGAGTAGAAGTATCCCATTGTCATTTGCACTGTTCAAAGCACCACTAGAGAATCAAGACTAGACCTGGACTACATGTTTTACAAAATTAAAAACAAGAGTTTGTCTAGTACTGAGTGGCCAGGATGGTGAGTCATCTGTACTATGCCACCCACAGCATGATTAAAGGATGAGGATACCCCCTGATCCAGTCCATCCCCATCGTCACTCTACCATCAATGTCTACTCCACATGCTGGACTCTGCTCTTTGCAGCCCACCAGATTCAATGAGGCAGTAGAGCAGGCACTGGACTCAGAGGACTGAGTGCTAATATCACCTTGAAGAAGGTGTACAGCTTTGAAGAGCCTCCTCAACCCCTTTCAGCCTTAGTCCCCTGACCTATAAAATGAGGAGGTTGGACTAAGATTTCTACAGAATGATGCTGTGCTCAGTTATGGTCCAGTCTCACAGATCAGAACACTGATAGTGTAGTCACATAATTAGCCCCAGAATCCTCCTTACAACAAAGCTTGCAACTTCTATATCACCTACATCAGACTTACCCAGAGGTTTTCTGTGGAGCATTATTTTTGTGATATGTTTACTTGATAATGGGTTCCAGAATCAAAATTTTGGGATGCTGGCCATTCTACTCCCCTCTTTGACATTCACAATACCACCATATTAATGACGCTGCGAAGTCTCACAAACAAGAAACCCATATAACTTTATTGAGACTAACAGTTTTAAACATCATAAATGTGTGTGCTAAAAATCTGTCTAGTCCCACGTTGTCAAGTAAAGACTTGAATTAATATTAATAGTTATTTTATACCCCACTGAGCCTTCCTTTCTTTTTACAAGCCCTAAAGCATCATCAGCAATATTCTTAGGTGAGATATGCTTGCAAATAAAGT
Organism: Scalopus aquaticus; assembly: GCA_004024925.1. Taxonomy (NCBI): domain Eukaryota; kingdom Metazoa; phylum Chordata; class Mammalia; order Eulipotyphla; family Talpidae; genus Scalopus; species Scalopus aquaticus. The sequence continues at coordinate 8,733 of PVIJ01023517.1, read as the reverse complement.
AAGACTTTTGAGTGATCTCACCCACCACCCACAATTCTGGAGATACAAGAGCATCTACCTACTTAGAGTTTCAACTACATGCATACAGTAGAGTCAGGGGTCAGAACTAAGTACTCTCTGACATACACAGTTATTTTCATTCAGAAGCTATATCAAAAGAGGAGAAATAGCAAAATTTGCTTGCTTGCTTTGTTTTCATGTTTATTGAGATAATGTCAATATACAACAATGTATATGATTCAGGGGTGTAGGTTCTTACCTCCACAAATTTATGTTATCACATCATACCTACCACAAAGACACCAATAATTTTCAATGTCTTTTCTCCTTACATTTCAAAATCAGCCAAAAGCCCCAGTTATGAATGTGTATCATAGATCTAAAACTAAAAACAAGAATGATAGATACAACTGAAATAAGTATGAAAAAATGATTTTTAAATCAGCAATTCATATGAGCACTGCTCTGTTGTCCGTTTTAGCATGAAATTAATTGCCAGGGCAACTCCAGGATATCCAACAGCAATAATCTACGCTGTCTTCATAACCTTTAAAATGACTTAATGAAGGCAAAGTTAAGTCTTGAGAGGTTTCATTACTATTAAAGGAGCAGCCCATTCACCAGTCTCTTTCATAATGTTAATGTGGTCTCCCTAGCACATAAAATTTAATTACTGAGAGTCATGATAGATTGCCTAGGGACCTGCCTTGGGTGGAAAATTGATAATACCTCTAAGTCTTTTCTCCTGTTACCTCCATCCATCCAAATCCTGTTTATCTTTAAACCCAAGTCCTAGTTCCCTCTCTTGCTTAAAATATTCCTCAGTCTTTCAATGATTGCTTCATGTTCGAACTGCTAGTGCTTCAGTGAGCCTAGATGCATAAATTAGACTAGTATAAATGAGGGGACATAAGGAGGCCAGCCTAAACAAAGGAGCATATGCTACAGAATTATGGGGAAAATATGATGCGTAGAGCAGGGGCAAAATACAAAATCCCTAAAAGTCAGCCAAGTAATTTGACTTGTATATAATACAGTAGTTCCCTTATTCTAAATACCATTCTTGATTCTGTCACTACTAATCAACTGCAAAGATCCAAATCTTTATCATGCCTCTTACCAGTCGTACTAGCTTGGACGAGTCACATAGTCTCTCTGAGTCTCAATATATTAGGTAGATGAGGTTTGGTGGCATATTTCAGGGGGGATAAAATAAAAATAAATAGTGCCTTAAAAAATAAAAAGTGCCTTAAACAGGATAGAAGTATTCCTCTCTAGTATAGAAATTCAGAGTTATACAGTCCAAGGCTGGTATGAAGGTCAGAATGTTCAAAGTCCTCAGGGACTGAATTCCTTGGTTCTTAATTTTGTTGTCCTGGAATGTGTTCTCAGCACCATGGTCCTAAGCAGTACTCATATTCTAGGCAGCACGTGAAAGAAAAGAACAATAGGAGGAAAAGGCATACACCAGCTCTCTCTTAAAAGTTTGTCCTAAGTCACCCCACACACACACACTTCCACTCTAAATCTCATTGACCAGGATTAGTGATATGACAATGCCTAATAGCACTGGAGGGTGAAAATATAGTCTTTAGGATAAATGCCTATGTACCCAGCAAAAAGATATTTTTTGCTACTGAAGCATGGGGGGAAATATCAGGAAATAATGGCCGTTTTAACCATAGCACAACTTACCTGAAAATAGAAATAATAACAACTACATGGAATTTATTCAGGAGAGCGGTCAGAATTAAATGAGAACATATATATAAATCACCTTAACAATGCTTCATGAAATCCTCCTCTTCTATATGCACAAAAATGAACTAGCTGACATCTTCAGACCCAGATACAATTATTAACCTTTCCAAGTAGAATTTTAATATGCCACAATTTCTCCCTATTTTGAATTGTAAATAACAGCAACCAAACATAAAACATTGTCTGTTACGCTTCTCTGCCTTAAAAAACTGTTTATACTGTACATGGCAAGGTATCCATTAGAACAGTGGGATAGAAACATCAGGGTCCTGAGCTTACACTCGCCTTTGGGATGTAAGTACCACAGAGGTTGTCACCTTATCTTATCCACTCACACTGAAGCCCTGAAAGACTACCTGCAAGTGGCTGAGATCAATCACGCTGGTCAACAAATTTTTACAAAAGTTATGTTACTGAAATAAAATTAGTCATTTCCTATCAATTTGTATGTGTTCAACACGAATGACAGTCAAATTCTAATTTTGGCTCATTTGGGTTTTTTTTGTAATCTGCAATAAATTGATGTTTACATCACAAAATGCATGCCAGTAGTAATAGGCCTATGGTTAATACCTGTAAAAAATCAAGTCATAGACTACTTAGATTTCTTCGCTTGTCCTTATACAGCTGTTCAGGAATAGAATAGATGGAAGATGGTTTGCATTGTGCAAAAGCACAGCCTTAAGACTCAGTTTCAAAGAGTCTAGAAAATAGTTTCCATTCTTGTGGATCATGAGTGATTTCTAAGGCATTCATGAGGCCCTCACTATCAGAACAGAACACCAGAGTACTTTCCTTTCTGAAGAAAGGCTCCAACTGCTGGTGGTGTTTTCGATATAAAGTAATTGTAATTCTTCTAGAAGATTCCACTGTTGGAGTCTTGATCCCAGCAATTCTGCCTTGTTAAGTCCAAATCACGAACCAGGTCATTTAGTTCTTCCTGTGTTAGTCTATGTGGGGTTGATGATGCACCACAATGAAAATCTGGATCACTGCATGCTGATGGAACAGGAGAAGAACAGGTCAGCTAACCCTTGTCCTCATAAGATGAATCAAGAGAATATTCTGCTGGAGGTTCTGGAATAGGAAGTCCCTCACCGTGTGGAACTGGTCTCAATGCAGACAGAATGTTTGGGGAGACTATTCTCGACTTCCTTTGCTTCGTTATTCCGCCAGAAAGAGGAGGAACCAAGCAGAAGTAACAGTCTTTTATGTGGTTGCTTGGCTCTCTCCACACCATAGGGACGGCATTGATGGTCTTTTGCCACTTAACCACTGTGAAAGCTGTGTTGTACATGTAGCACAGCACATATGCAGGTCCCAAGGCTTGTCTTGGTCACCAACCTTGCATCCGAAGTAAAGATGATAAGCCTTCTTCACTTGAGAAGTGATACTTTTCTTCTGGTTGGCAAATGTCACTTACCCACAAATGGAGCAGAAATCGTCCACTCTATTAACGCACTTTCGAGGCATTACTGTTCTGTATTGCCTAAATGGATAAAACAATAACAATTCTATGGAACAGTAGCTTAAACTGTCTCGCACAAAGTCTGAAATATTGTCAGTGCTCAACCTTTCCATCAGGGCTTTATATAGTGCACTGTTGACGTCGGCTTACTTCAACAGCTGCCTGGCAGTAGTATTGCATTGCATCAGAAAATGATGCAATCAACTTCTCGATGCACACTCGATGATGTGTGCATGATGGTATTATGCAATGTGATGCAATATTACATCATTCTAGACTGATTTAGGATGTTGTTGCAGTCCTACTGGATAAATTTACATGGTGAAACATATAAAATTAATTATATGAAATATCTTCAAAACGAGAGCTAATAAAAAATTTCAGGGTTATACGCATGTTCAGCACACCAACATACTACAGATTAGGGCCTTTGTAAGTCAGTAACGATCTCACTGTTGACCAGTGCCATTAGTTGTTGAAGGATTTGATATTGGAGTTGTCAAATATATACTACAAAATAAGAATATGCAACATTTGAGAGAGAGAGAGCATGGAGTGAAGAAGGGGAAAAAAGAGAGAGGAAGAAAGGTAGAATTTTCCCCTAAAAATTCCTAGCCAAAATTTACACTTATTTTTTAAAAGGAATCTCCATACTGTTTTCCAAAGAGTCTGTACCAGATTATATTTGCACCAACAGTGGATGAGTGTTCCATTTTTCTCACTCATTTTTCTTGGAGTTAACTTTTTTCCAGGTAGTTTGGACCTCTGTGGCTCCAAAGGCCACTGCCTGGGCCCTAAGCCAGCCCTGTGCATCTTTAGGGCCAGTGCTATCAGAGGAAGATGGTGCTTCTTTCCCTGTAATTCCATCCGAACCCCTGAGGATGATTCTATCTGACTTGGGTTATAAAGAAATGAGGGGAAGGAAAATAAAAGGGTACTGTGTTCAGTACAAGTAAAAGTACCTATTTTCCTTGGTTCATTACCAGTTAGGGGCTCTGCAACTCACATGAATTATTTCACTAAAACCTCATGTTACACCACCACTGCAGTATTAATATTCTCATTTTACACAGGAGGAAATTAAGGCTCAGAGAGATTAAATAAACCTTCTAAGATCTCACAGCTCTTACAGATGCTCAACTCAAGCGTATGTCTGTCTCACTCTGAAGCCTGTCTCTGGTCCTAAAAAGTAAAGGGGAAATCACAGCCCTGACATCTAAGTATGAACAAACATGATGGTTCCCTTTACCAGTTCATTCTTTCCCTTTCTCTCTCATTTAATTGTAGGGTTTTATTGCTGGTCCTTTTAAAATTGTTAACCTTTGATACCAGGCTGAAATGCACAGTCCAAATAGGACTCTTTCTTACTATATATAGTAATATATCTTTAAATTCAAGAATTTCTTTCCTTCTTTTTATTACCACTTTTCTCTTTCTCTCTTTTAAGCTTCTTTTTTTCTAATAAACTTTCTTTTGCTGTGTTGAACTCACTTTCACCTGTCAGTCTTTGTACTTGCCAATTTCTTTCTAGTTTTACTACACACATTACATTAACAATGGAACTGTGGGAAAGTTTCTTATCTTCTCTGTGTTTTAGTTCCCTCCTCTGTAAATTGAGAAAATTAGAGTACCCACCTCACAGATTGTTATGAGTTAAGTGCTCAGAGACATGCCAGCCAACTTTGAGCTTATCACTTTTAATACTGTATTCTTTAAAGCTATGCTTCAGGACCATTTTTCAAATTTGCCCTCTACCATTTGAACTCCATTTTCCATGATTTCAAGTATTCTATTTGCTCCCTTCAGCCTGTTATCATTTAGCTGTTGTGTTTAATTTTACTGCAGTCTTTTCTTGTCTTGAGTTTTTCCACATATTTTTCCATAACAACCTATTCTTGATTCACAGAGGAAATGATCCTCTTACATATTTTTGAACAAATGGGCCAAATATTTTCAAAAATTGTCCCTTTTCTTACAGTAAATCTATTTCAGAAGCAGGCAGTTTCCTGAATCGTCAGGTCAGAATAGCATAGTGGTTAAGAGCGGGGATCTGGAATCATTCTGCCCAGGTTCAAATCCCAACCCTCCCACCTGTTAGCTCTGTGACCTTGGGTAAGTTTCTTAAAGTTGCTGTACTTCATTTTACCTACCTGAAAAACTAGGCAAGAGTAGTACCTGCCTCACAGAGCTACTAAGCCTACACATGTGAAGTGCTTAGAGCAACCTCAATACCTGTTATGTGCTCCAAATATCAGCTATATTCTCAGAACAATGCCCAACTTAATTTGTGTGGCAGAATGTTATCATACCTCTTCAGATCTGTCTCTGTTTGCTCATCTTCTCATAGTCCTAGCATACTAAGAAAATCAAAATAGAGTTTACTGTTTGTTCAGTTATAGACTCAGGCGAGACCCTATCCTGTTATCTGCTGAAAGTAAAATTGTGTCTCTCCTTGATAAAGATTGAGGTTTTAAAAAATAAAATTTAATATTTTTTAAAATCAACAAGTTACTTATTTGGATACCATGCCAGTATTGACTAGAGACAGTATTACACTTGCTCAGAATTCTTCCCCAGCTCAGCTCTCAGGAGGATGCAACCCTAGGGAATCAATCCTTTGTATGTCCACATAATAGAAAAAATGCACTCAAGATAAATGTAGTTTCCTGCAGTATTAAATAGTAACTTTCAACCCAAACGTCTATTATCCATGCCAAGAATCCCAAAGTCTCATCCCACAATGGCCACCCCAGCTGCTTAAGCCTAGCAGGCCAGCTGTATCAACCCACCCTCAACTGACCCTGGGCACCTGAGGCCTGATAAATAATTGTGTGAGCCACTGAGTTTTGGAGTGGTTATTATGCAGCCATAGCAAGCTAATGCATCTGGTGAAAGAAATCATTGCCATGTATGCCAGTCCAGATTTAGGAGGCTCAGGTAGTGTTATGAACGAAATTATAACCCCCAAAATTTCTATGTTGGAGTCCTAACCTCCAGTGTGACTATATTTGAAGACAGGACTGTTAAGGAGGTAATTAACCTTTGGGATGGGAGGGAGCAATTAATCTTAAATGAAGCCCTAATCCTAGAGGACTAGTGTCCTTAGAAGAAGAAACATCAGATATTGTTCGCCTTCCTATAAGCATACAGGAGAAATGCCATTTAAGGACACATCAAGAAGGCGTATGTCTGTCCACCAGGAGGAGAGACTTAACCAGAAACCAAGGCTGCCAGCACCTTGATCTAGACCTCCAGGCTCCAGAACTTTGAGAAAATAAAGGTTTATTGTTAAAGGCACACAATCTGTGATATTTTGTGATAGAATCTAGAGAAAACTAATGCAGGTAAGTTGAAAACAAAAGAAGATATGTCAATTGCTATCTGACTCCTACATCTAAGGTTGGCATTTTGCTCCTGACTGCTTTCAATTCTGCTAAAATTCTAATGTGTTAGGAACCGGGACTAAGTCAAGTCAGGCTGGAAGACACTGGATAAAAATTGGAAGAACTGACAAATAAATGCAGGTAAAAGTGTCTTCCACCAGCAATTGGTAAAAAAGAAAGTTAACTTACTGACTATCCCAAAAGTAGAATAGGTTTTCTGTGTGAAAATCTGAAACAGAATCACTTTGTCAGCAAGTTTAGACAGGAATTTGAAGTTGAACTATTTATCTGCATTTCTTTTAGTCCCTTGCACGTTGGGGTCCCTAAGTCCAGCTACTTTAGGTAATTATAGTAACTGTTTTTCTTTTAGTCAGAAAGGATAGGGAGAAGGAGAGGAGATATACCATGTCCCTGATCTCATCTCCTTTTATATAAGCTATCCTTCTTCCCTGTGAGCATATTTGTTTGATAAACAGCTATATTAAATTTAATCTTGAGCTGTTCTGCCATAGTTTCTCTTCTGAAAAAAAGATCCTCTGAGTTTTCTCTGATTAAGAGAGTAGCCAGCAGGATGGAGGAAATGAGTTTTCCCCACTGGTCAGATTTACATCAGCCCAGAGACCAAACGTGTAATCAAAAAGCAACATTTGCTGAGTGTCTAACATGGGTCAGGTATTGTGCTAAGGGTTTTACACACATCAATCTCTATTGTCTTCATAAAATCCTCCCCCTCCCTGATATCAACATCTCCCTTCCTGTCTTTACATACAGAAAGTGTCACCTCCATTTCTGAGTAGGTGACTCTCAGATATAGTCAACAGACAGGTGGGACATGCAGACTGGGAAACATACTGCGTGCTTTGTCCCCACCTGACCTAATAGTATCACATTAATATTAATAGTAGGCTGTAAGAGAAGGAATATTTGTATTTTGTGGCACGTGGATGGGAATGTGGATGAGATGAGTGGTAATATACGCCTCATGCCAGGAATCTTGCCTAGTGTATATCCAATAAACATTTATGTCCACTAAATATTGGTTACATGCCATGCATGAAGAGATACTTAAATTTAAAAATCAAAAAGCTTGTTATTCATAAGATACTATCTGCCCGACTTGCTACAGAGTCAAGCCACCAGAACAGAAAGTTTCAGTACTCTTGCCTAAAAATCACTTTCTACTGAAGGAATTTATTTTGTTATTCCCCTGAAACCTATTGAGTCTGACTTTATCAGGTAGAATTGGAAAAAGTTTGCTATAGTAACCTATGCAGCACTGACCCTATACTGAGATTGAAACTGGCCATTTTCTCCCCTAGAGGATTCAACAATCTTGAGTAATATGCCTTTCAGGTTGTTCTCTTAACTCTTGACTAACAGTGGAACTGCCTTAGTAAAGGCCACCATATTTCATTAGTGGTCCAACCAAACTGGATGTCCAGTGAGTTGTCTTGAGCTGCTGGCTCTTACAGGAGCCTTTCCCATAGGCTCAGATTGTGAGGCAGCATTCAGATAAGAACATGGGCTCATGAGGAACCTAGCCAACAACTGGCCCAATTCACCTCGGGCAGGCAGACACTTCTCTGTTTAACTCACAGGAATAACCAGAATTGTTAAGCAAAAATTTACAATTTGTAGAAAACAGGTTATACAAGAGGCTCTCCCCCTTCCAGGGGAACCCAGAGCATGCATGGTCCCAGCAGTGCAGCCTTCTTCTCCCCTGTGCTGGGAAAGCCTTTAGAAACCAGTCAAACAGTGCTGGAAGAGAAAGGAAGAAGGATACAGTGCAGGTTTAAACCTCTTTCAGAAAGGGGCTTGGGTGGGGAGGAGCCACTGAAACATCCTTTGTAATAACAAACCAACCAACCAAAGAAGAAACAATGAACATACGGGTGCATGTATCCTTTCGGATTAGTGTTTTTGTAGCAAAGGTATGGAAGCAACCCAGATGTCCAAAAATAGATGATTGGATCCAGAAGATGTGGTACATATACACAATGGAATACTATTCAGCATGGAAAGAAGATAAACACATGCAATTTGCAGCGACATGGATGGAATTAGAGGGGATCATACTCAGTGAAATAAGCCAGAAAGAAAGAGAAAAATATCGAATGGTTT